>JAHZMT010000611.1:0-40335 GCA_027743785.1 Sinhomidia bicolor | reverse complement strand
AATAATATTATTTTATCTGTAATGCTATGCTTTTCATTTAGGTTGCCATCAAACACGTAGCAAAAGCCAAAGTGACAGAGTGGAGAACGGTAAGAATTTTTAAATACATTTTTATTGAAATAAAAATATTGCCATTGTTTGTATGCTTTTCGCTTTGCTAAAAATAGTACAACATTTATTACATTTATATATATATATGTAGCTTGTTCGTTTCACCCTTTTTACTTATACATTTTGCAGAGACATTTGACAGATTAAAGAGCATTATTTTTCAAACGTAGTATGCTAATGCTTATGATAATGATTGTGTTTAATCAGTCGATACAAAATAAAAATATAGACATTGACATCATCAGTCACATTTCTTTTATATTTCTCTACCCCATTGTTTTTATTGGCTGCACTGTCAACTTATTGAATTGTTGCACTCTCCTCTCTCAAAGTCCCTCTCGCCTCGCTCTGCACAACATCAAAGGGGAAATATATAAAAATAAAAGGGCACGAAAGAAAGGCAAGCAAACCAGCAAATTATTTAATGCATTATCATCATAAAAGAAAAGTGATGGTGGTGGTGGCCGACTTGCTGAGGAATGCGTACAGATTGTGCAACATTTCCGCCTGGGATTCCCACTCTGAATATATTGTTGTTGTTATTATTATTATTACTACGACTACTATTATCATGCTCTCACTTCGTGCAACTGCCATGGTGATGACGACGACAACAACGACGACGATGACGATGGTGGCTCATCATCGTCTTGCATATCTTGTAAATGTATTTTTCTTTGCGTATTTATATGTACGCGCATTTTATGTAACTTAGCAACATATGCTTGCAATTAATAAGCTATTTCGTTTTTCTCTGTTGCTATTCTTCTCACTACTCACTGCGCGCACACTTGCTTGTTGAGGACACAGAGCGCTTTTATCTTTTCTACTAAGTACAATGATGTGTGTCAGGCATCATCATCATCATCATTGCTGCACACAGACACAGTGATAATAGTAATGAATGGAAGAGTACATGCATATTATGTAGTAGTAAAGCATTGAAAATCGCAATAGTAATCATAATCATAATAATAATGTGATGTAACGGTGCTTTCCTACTCGCTCGCGAGCGACAACGTGTGTGTGTGAGTGCTTGTTGTGTGGGTTGACTATATACTAGCTAGAGCTGGGTGAGCATGTAGGCATTAGTAATAATAATATTCGTCATGAATAAAGATGTACTCAACTAACTTGCATATCATCATCGCAACCAGCAACAACACCAACAAACAATCCCTTTTTGCGACAAGGCAAACCCAGAAAGGGTGAGCAATATCATTTAAGTTCACTGTTATAGAGACACTCTTTTACTTACTGCTGAAGTACCAACAACAATACCAGCGGTGGCACTAACTGTTAGTGCCATACTGACAACAACGTCAGCACCAGCAGCAACAACAATACCATGATCATGATCATGAGCACCAAACGTTTTCCACCATCAGCATCACCATTCATATAAAAGTGTTGCGTAGTCAATCTTAATTCATTGTTCACATGATCAGTTTTACGCTTTCGTTTCAAAAAACTCACTCACCCCACTTATGCTGCCAGTGCCACCGCCACCACGGTCATTCATAATGACTTTTCCCTCGTACTTTATTTATTTACATATATCCTATCCATATTTTTTACCCCGTTCTTTCCTGATAGGTAGGAAAAGTTATTTATTTATTGCTATGCTGCTGTTGCTGCTGCTCTCGCTCTCTGCTGCTATGTGTGTATTTTTTGTATGCTGTGAGCTCAGTGCATTTTGAAAAGGTTATTGAGATTGCGAGGATGATGATGATAGTCAATGGAAGCATCACGTCATTCCTTTTGTGTAGGAAAAAAGGTCTGATAAAAATTCGGATTATTATTGTTTGAGATTTTTTTCCTGTGGGCACATGATAATTTGCAGATAGTTAGGTAAACTGGTAAATTGGAGCCTTTAATTTGCACAACCGATAACTACACAAGACATAGCTATTTTATTGAAGCTGGCAGAAAGCATACTTAAAAATTCTCTTTTTCATGGATATATAGATATCAATCATCATCATCATCACGTTCAATAATTATCGTTATTATTACCATTTCTAATAATGATTTCCATTTTCCATTTTTTATGTGCGCAGTAATAAAAGGAAAAATATGTACTTTTTTTCCAATGTGCAGTAGTTAAATTTTTTTCCTTATTCTCTGCAAAGTTCAGCCACGCTTTAGCTTCAGCAGCAATAAATTATTAGATGGGCTGATTCTAATAATAGTTGGTCAGTTAGCAGTAGCAGTAGTTTTCGTAACAATTTTTTTGCCAACTATTCTACTTGTACTTTACTTATATACAATAATGTAGATAATGGCACATAAATGTTTCATTATCTTTTTGATATCACACATAGCACTCAAGTCAAGCCATCCATTTCATTTGATGGCAGCAACAGCGGCAGCAGAGCGAATACCTATATGGAACTATTATTTATTTACGTTTTTCTGTCTGCTTTTGTTTTGGAAAACACACGGCAAGTAGTTCAAGGCATAATAAAAAGACAGAGTGTTGTTGTATTCCCTGCGCAAATATGTATGTGCATGCACTTATCAAAGATTTTTGTTTATTTCATAATAATAATAATAAAAACACAACGAGAGAAGAAAATAATAATAAATGGCTTTGAGTTGTATTGCATGTGAATGTGAGTGAACTTTCCACTGGTGACGACGATGATACTGATGGTGGTATATCATCATGTCATCATCATCATCATCAGACGACGTAATTTTCCCAAAAAAAAGTTTGACTTTGTCCCCGTGCTATATGCATGAGAAGTCATTGCCAGCAGTAAATATGGCTGTTTGGTAGTAAACAAGAGCATGCACCACACAGTTAGCCAACAAAAGATATGCTCAAGTTAATTTATAAGCTTTTCCTCCTTCTTCTCCTTAATTCTACTACTGCGCATATATATATACACACATATCTATATCAACATTGTTTAATGACGATGAACTATGAACGATGATCATTATGATGATCATGGCGGTAGCAGAAAGCAACATGATGATGAGTACAAGATGCCAAATAAATTTACTGTTTGATATTTTTTTTGTATGAACATACCTAAATGACATGAGGAACACATACCTACATGTTACGCAGTACAGGAGTTTTATATTATTATTATTACTTTTTTACTACTTTGTAGTTTGTACACATCCTTAACGTTTAAGCTTGGTATTACCACCAACCAACTACTAGTACTGCTTCTGCTGCTATTATTGTGTGACGTCTTTTGGCAGCGTAGAATTTTACCTCATTCGACCTTCAGCACTAGAAGAGTATACTGGGCAATTATAATACATTTGTGTATGTATGTTTGCTATTTACCTACACGCCTTGGCGGCTTTTATATGTGTACCCAGTCCGCATGTCATGGTGGTCGATTACCCAGCAATAATAATGACCATTCATTAAAAGTGGCGAATGTGCCAGCCATATCATCATCACGTTTGTAATAATATGGGCTTTGCCTAGTTTACTATTATTGCGCGCTCATAGAAATAATTGTCTACGCTTCCCTTCCAGTTTACTTTTTTGCCAATTATAATAGTACTATTGATATTCATGCTTGCCTGCCTATCTGTATCAAGTAGGAAAGAAGAAGAAAAAAAAAGAATCTTGGCGTTTTTTCTTCGCTCCACTTGTACTTTCTTCCGTTTTCAAGCAAGACAGCAGAGCGGTGACAATAATAGCAACGACGAGAAGAAGGATGCATTTCCAATGCCATGTTAAACTCTTTTTTTGAGAGCCAAACTCTAAAATAATATAATGAGTGTATTGTGCTAGTAAAATGTGAGTGTACCAGATGATATGGTGCAAAGATGAGTTGCTGTACTACATACTGTACAGAAAGAAAACAAAAAGGAAAGATTAACGTAAATGATGCATTTTGTAAGATAATCTGTATTAGATGACACTACTCATTTGTTAAATGCGGTCATCGACGATGACTCATTTTTTTTCTCTTTTTAGCTTGTTTCTCTTTTTTTTGCCGGCGACATTGTACAAAAAAAGGATTCTGATATATTTATATACAGTAATAGTTTGAGTTGGTGTTCCATTAAACATATTATCTTGCTTGCTCCTTGTGCTGATAAACTTATTTATTTATTATTGTTGGCCCTGTGTGCTTTTCTGCTGCTTTATGAATGGTGGCGGCGGCGGCGGTGGTGGTGGTGGTATGGTGGAAACTGAGAGTAATGTGCATTTTAGCTTCCTGTCTCGACGACAAGACACGGCACGGGGCACAAAATTTTTTTTGGCAATGTTACACATACCTACACACTTCACAGTTTCACAATTCAGTGCGATGAGCAGTACAGCTGGTGGTGGTCTATTAGTGCCACAAAAAACTTCTCTTCTATCCCTGTCGCCATTATTCACACACGCGCTTTGATGATGATGGGCATTCCTAAATATTTTGGAGCAGAAACATTAAAAGTGGCAGGGCAATGCAAAATGGTAACTAAATGCCTACTGCTAGAAATGTATTAAAAAATGTGACTGATGATGTAATTAGAACCCACATGATCACCTCTGACTACTCATCGTGCACTAAAAATGAAAATCATTTTCCACTATATTTTATTCTTCTTCTTCTTTTGAGGCTTAGGCGTGGTATTTTTGGCTGAAATCTATTAAGCATTGTAATTTTGCTTTGCAAGAATTCCTTAAAAGTACATGCTCACCGCTTTTTGTACACGTATTACTCATTATTACTATTACTCTTATGTTGTACTGCTGCTGCTGCTGGCTTTTGCTTGAACTTAATACATAATATAATTGATGAATCATCATAATAATAATTTTTAATGAAAACTGTGATTTTGTCTTTCTCATTTTACCAGATTAACAATCACCGTGTTCCCCTCGAGATTTATTTAATGTGCAAAGTCGCTCACATTGACGGCTGCAAGCAAGGGTGGCGGAGGAGTTACGCGTATTCTAAATAACACATTATTATTCCAGTCAGCATCATCTCGTGTAGTAATATAATGAGCCATTTCACACCTTCATGTGAGCGCACGCGCAGTAATTATGATAAACTATTGGTAAATTTGAATGTCGCGAACTTGCCCATTAGTAATGTGGTGATAATTACGGAAACGTTTTGTGTAGAAATGAGCTTTTAATTCGTTTATGTATTTAAAAAGTCCTAAAAAATGATGAATACAGTTGGTCTCTTTAAGAATTAATGAACCTACCACCCAAGGGAAACCGTACATAATTTATGGACGATTAAAAAAATAGATGATGAACGATTTTAAAAAAGGTTTTAGAAAAAAAATTTTTTACCACGTCCTTGGGTATTCCCTCCCTTTTAAAAGTAATTCAAGACGAGAACACAATTTTCCCTATAGAGCAAAAGTAAGCACGCATGTTTGTTCCGTTTATCAAACCACCACGTCCTTTTTGAACTCGTCCGTTTTACTGCAGCAGATAGTTGGTCCACTAACAATGCAATAGTAAGCTCTGTTTGCACAAGGTCACGAGTTCATTCATGTGGTTTTACACATATCTACGCCATCAACATAATTTATTCAAGTAAACAAAGTAACTGGAGGAAAAAAAGTTAAAAGACTGTGCGTCACTCTGCATTATAAATACCTTTTTTTATACACAAGCTAGACAATTATACAGTTTCCAGACATCTTCCCGGAAAATATCGTCATACAAAATAATGATAATAAATACTATAAAATCTCATTTTTTTCTACCTTTTCCACTGAAAATTATTGGTTTTGTGAAATGCGTAAGATACCAAAAAAATATGATGATGTTGTATACAAATAATTTTATATATCCATATATAAATAAATTATTTTATATAATGTTTTTCCTACTTTTACAGGACGAAAACATATTGGTCGACTCAAAATCTCATAGTCTGAAACTTATAGACTTTGGCTCTGGAGCCATTTTACGAGATAGTCTGTACACGGACTTTGATGGTAAGCCAATAATCCTACAACTTTTTTTTACTACTGTAGAAAAATTACCCTTTAAACTTCAAATATTTTTTTATTTTGGGTGATGGGTTAAAAAAAGTGTATTATGGTTTGTTGTGGTGAAACTTTTCAAAGGTTTTTCTTGAAACGTATGTGTGTGCATCCAAAAAAGAGAAGAATTCTTTTTTAGATATATGTATATTATGTGCACCTTTACATCATCATCAACATCATGACAAGCACAGCCTCCTCAACTTCAACAGTATGTATGTATTGGTAACATCAATTCACTTCTCTCCTCGGCCTCATACAATGCATTACATTGTGTATTTTTCAACTGTGAGAGGTGCATCTTATAAACCATGAAAAGAGAAATAGTCTATAACAACAGCAATCTGTGTTACATGCACACGCATATGATCAGGATGATGATAACGATGATAAAAATCAACATCACACAGGATGCTACTGGTTTTAACTGTGTCATTTGGCACTGATCTCAACTTTTTTTTACACCAACAACTTAAAATTAGTATCATGGTAGATTACAAAGTGGTTCTTTTTTGAGTAAAAGAAAAGGAAAAATATGTATATTTTAAAAAAAATATGTATTCGAGAATAAGAAACTTTGAATTTAAGGCAACTTGAACTGCATTCAACAAAAAATACAATAATAATAGTAAGAATAATAATAATAGAGAACTAAGCTTGACTTTTCTTTCGCCATTTTTTTTCTCTTTCAATATATAGAAGTAGCCGTAAACGTCAGCCTAGGAAAACAAAATATGATTTTTTACCAACTAATTACCTTACCTACACTATTATATTGGTGGCTCCACTGTAGTTTTTAAAAAAAACTTGTCTCCATCATCACGAATAAGAAAGCAAGGCTTATTTATTATTAGAATTTTGCGTTGGTGATGTACATATATTCCGTCTTTTGAAAAGTGTAGAGTTTTTTGCGTACATGCATAATATTATAGTAGCGGAATATTGATTTCCGGTTGTATAGTTCACATGACTATTATGCTGCTACATAAAGACGTAATTTGTTGAGTCTGTGTGCTTGTCTCATCATCACCATTCACTCATCATCTGAGAATTTAGGTCTTGCGGTAGGTCATTGAATGATGAATGGGAATCTATCTACATCCTCCTCTTTCGTTCAACCATTTTCTTTTTTTTATCTCTCTCTTGTTCGTCTTCCTGGTAGCGAACACAATATTTAATAATAATACGAGTATTGTGAAAGAAAATGCGTTAAAGGAAAGGAAAGTGAAGATCATCTATCCTTTTTTAACATAAAGTTTGTACCTAATAATACGGCTTTCAGTTTGGTGAATCAATTGGAAGAAATTATGAAAGAAAAGGAATGAATTTGACGAAAAGGGATAAAACATGTATAAAACGGGAGGAAGCAGTAGTATCAAAAGGAAAGCAATAATAATAATAATTTCCATGAAAAGAAAAAAAAGCATTGGGATTCAAATATGCTCTTTTCAGTTGAATAGTATTTGTTTGTCTACTTTGCTTTCATTCATTCAACGAGGATGTTCTTCTTGGTATTGCGTACAAGTAAAGCTTTTTATTATGTGTTGAATGAATAGTAGCAAAAGCAAAGGAGCGACTGAGTGTTTGTGTGTGTGTGTGTGCAAGGGAGCTGGTAAATTGGCTTTATGTTACAGGAACTAGGTAAAAAATAGAAATGAAAGAGAGGGAAGCCATCTAAAAGTGTTATTACGTTGAATGAGTATGTACGCAGTAGCATACTTACATCTATATGGTTATTGTGAAAAAACATACCTACATTCATACCTAATGGAATACCTTTTGAAGGAGGAAGTGGCGTGTGATTCGAGGTAGTTGGCTTATTTATTTAGTATGCATATCTACACTTCAACACCACCGCCACCGCTGCTACTACTCTAGGAAGGAAAAGGAAGCAGTTAGTTTAGTTTAGCAGTTCCCCTTTTTCTATTACTGTTACTCGCGTTTTCCGTTGTGGTTTGGTTTGGGAATGAAAACGAATCAAATAAATTTCCTTTTTGTTATTACGAACCTATGCAAGTTGCAAAGTACAGTTTCTAATTATTGATGTTGCAGTTTTGTACGAGTTTGTTACGTCATACTTACCTGGCATTTTCGCCGTGTACAATTTGAATATTATTCTGCACACACAGCTCTTGCTGGGGTAGTAATAATAATATTTTACTACTACTACTTCTACTATCAACTCAGCAGCAACAACTTGCATTGCCACATATTTAAAAAAAAGTACACACGCATATAAATGAGTTGAGTTGAGAAGCAGACTTGATGAATTTGAGACAAGTGAACTTAACAGTGCATTTTTGAAACTCTTTTTTTCTAAGACGTAGTAGTAGGTACATACAAATCTTTTCGCTAGTGCAGTAGCAACAGCATCCCTTTTACTATTTAGGTACTTTTTGACATGTAGGTACATACATTCACCAAGCGAATGAGTCTTAAAGAAACGCCTCTATTTTTACAACGATGGTAGTAATAATAATAATAATGACTGTTGCTGCAATAGCATACGTACATACATACATACATGTTATGTTGTATGTAACAGAAACCCTTGCAAATACGGTGGTGAGGCAGCACAGTGCATGTTGTCTTGTTCCGTTTGAGAATGTATTACTTAGGCAGGTCTCTTTTTCTATTTTCAAAAGTGTTTCATGAAAAGAAACTGAGAATAGCACGGCACAGAGCTGTTGATGATGATGATGCTGCTGTTGCTGCAGCGTAGTGGATTGGATTTGTAGACATTTTAACAAAAAAAACCTTTCCTCCTTCTCTGTTCTGCACACTTTAGCAACACTTGGGGAAGGAGCAATAGCACCAATACAGCAACAAGTATAATATATTTTTTTCAAAGTGAGAAACAGGTACAGAGAAAAAGGAAATGGCTGTGCTTGCCAGATTATTATTGTGCAGCAGCAGAAGCAGCGAGTGCAGCCAGATAGCTGACTGACTGGCTGTATAAATACATACATACATGCATGCATACCTTGTAAGCGCACCTGGCTGCCTAATCATATAATTTACATATTACTGTGTGTGTAGAGATATGGAAGGAAGCTTATTATTATAAGATTCGATAACTTTTTAGAGTTGAAGAGAGAAAAAAAAAGAAGTGCAAGGAAGCCAACAAGACTGGCATAGCATCACTCTCTCAGGCAGTTAGAGTGGTATACTCGACTGTTTTACAATCATAAAATCCATCCACGATATCCTCATGATCACCTTTTTCTTGTTGCGATACAACAGGTATGCATGCACAGCTACTTGCGTGTTTTTTTTGCCGATGATAATAGCAAGTGGTAGTAGTAGTAGTAGTTGTGGTGGTTAGCAAGCTTGAAAAGGGGTAAAAAGATTATAAAAGTATCGGAAAATCTAGTTTCTCCTCGCTGCTGCTTTATCTCCCCTCTGAATCTGTTCTCATCATCAACTTCTTTTTCAAACTTAAAAGGCAACTAAAAGCGACGCTGATATTAGGAATTAATACGTTTTATATTTGCTACTACAGCAGTAGTAGTAGCTTCAGCAGCAGAACAAGATGTATGAATGTGTACACACACACTATTTTATATGCACACGTTAGTTTCTTGTATTTTGTATGAATTGCAAACGATATGTGTAAGTGGTTGTAAGAATAATAATAATAATAAAAGTAATGTGCTGCACTACTACACTATTCAGTCAAGTCAGTATGAAAAACGTAAAAAAAGAAGGGTTAACAGAGGTCATAGTACTCGATGGATTTTTATTATTATATAAACATAGTTTTATACACTGACAAACCACTTGTCTTGCATTTCTCTCTTTCGTTGTTGTTTGTTTTGTTGTTGTGTGCAGCAAAAAAAAGTACGCATACCTATGCTGCATCACTTCATCGCATCATTAAAACAAGTGCTTTTCGTCCCAACGTTTTTCCCTATTGTTGCCCATGTGTTGATGACGATGGTGATGAGATTCCTATTATTGTAATGACTGCTGCATTTTTTTCTCTCTCTCTAAATAAGTGAATTGGAAATAAAATAATTGTAAAACATTTTTAAAATGCTTTGCTTTCGGTATCTACCGAACTTTGGGTTAGCTTTTCTTGAGAGTAATTTCTTAAAAATACATCGGTAATCTTTTTCACACTGGTGGTGGTAATTGCTATATTCCGTATATTATGCGTACCCATTTTGCACAGGAATAATTGTTGTTTTTGTACAAAAAGTTGGTAAAGATCAGTGGCAGAGATGATCATAACTTTTATTGCTCATCGTCATCATGCCCACTGACAACTGGTAGTGTGGTGAGGCTGGCAGGCATTCTTTTTCTAGATTCTTGAAAAAAATAAGAATCATTTCCATTTTAAATCAAATACAGTACATTCTTGTTCGTTTATAAAGGATATATGGCAGCTTTTATATGTGTAGGCATGAACAGTACATACACGTGTATGTATGTCTAAAAATTAATACATGTGTGCTTTATTTATATCTTTCTTCTGTTTACCAACAAGAACATAATACCCATACAATGACCTTCTGTAACTTAATAAATGGCGATAATGGGTTTCTATGCTTTTCTGGAATATTTCCGTGTTTTCAGTTTGAAGGACAACTGACGCAATTACCTTCTTTATATCTCCTCCTCCTTCTACTAGCATAACATTGCACACACACACACACTGGCATAGTAGTAGCATATGAGTAGTGTAAACAGCTCAGCATTTTGACTGTACTGAACCCAACACATGTCACTATACCTACCTATAACAACAAACACTTTTTTTTAAAAAAATTGCTTACTAGCGTGCAATATTTTGGATGTTGGCTAACAACCTACCTTTACTCTGCATAAAAAAAACAATGGCACGCAGCTTCAAAGCTTTAGCAGCCAGCAAGTTGAATTATTTGCATTATTTTCTTGCGCAGTGTGTGTGTATGCTACCAGTGCAGTAGTGCAATATTGACATGCATGCATGTGTATATTTGCAAAAAAGGGCCTCGTTTCGTCTGCTGCATTATTGACAAACAAGCAAAAATCAACACTGGAAGAGTTGAGAAAGAGTAGATTTTAATGAATGTGCAAATATAAACGTAATTATTAATCTTGCAGGCAAATCGTATCAAGATCAGCAGCACCGCCGGCAGATTTTTTTCCCCTTTAAAGTGTGGGAGTGATGGTCACGCAGTCACGATGATATGCAGAAATATTTGGCATTGCGTATTCATCTGTGTTCCAGAGATTATATATATATTTTTTAAAATATTCTGTCACAAATCAAGCTTAGTGTCCTCCGCATTACTTAAGAAGGAATATATTATAAATTATTATTTATTTCTTGAAATTATTGTAATAATTTTTATATTTATGGAGTAGTGCATTTGAAAATTTCAAGGTAAAATAGACCGTAAATTTGTGCAGTGCATGTTGGCGAATATTTTGACAAAGAATCGTATGTGTATATTTTTACTATTTTCTGCTTACAGATATAATTTTTCGTCCTAGCAAAAAGCATCTGCTTTTTAATGCAAAAAGTAAAGTATGCAATATTGTATTCCATTGTAATATTTATTATTAATACTAACAAACAAAAATGGTATTCAACTGAAAAATAAATACGTAAAATTTTATTTTCTAGTAGAAAGGAGATCGTGTACATTTTTCATGCTTTGAGATTTTTTTTTCTTCTCTATTAAAATGCAGTGCATAGTTTGATATGCAATAAGAAAATGAAAGAAAAAAAACAATACTAAAAAAGTGTCGTATTATATTTCATGATACAACACCTTCAGCAAAATAAAAGTTTAGATTTGTTTTTTCATACAAAAAAACAAGAAGAATATTTTGAATTTAAATAAATATTATTTTAAAATGTATTCAATATTACATTTTTTTATTTTAAAAATCTCTTCCATGTGGTTACATTCATTGAACGCACTGGTATTTTTACTTGTGTTTTTTTCTCTCTTATAAACTATTTTTTTGCATACCTGGTCGTCCTCACTTTACACACCACCACTACAATACTTACTGCTGCGCTTATCATAGTAATACCCATACGCCACCATTATCAATGGTTTTTTCTTATTTTTTTCCATTCTCTTGTACTACTACACCGTGTTTGATAGAATAAATAGCGTAAATACACATATCCAACTACTACTACTACTATTATATGGCATAGTTTTTTATTCATAAAAACACTGCAAATTGCACTTGTACAAGTCAATAGGGTTTTGGTTGACGATCATAATGTTGGTTGGTTAACTTCTGCTGAGATTCCTCTTTTTTCTTCATCTTCATCTTCTCTACGAGGACCATAACAAAAAAATGTAGCTTGAATACCTGTACGTCGCACTTTTGTACATGCCATATCCACATAATATTCTTGTAACTGAAAACGTAGAAAAAAAGTGACAGAGTAGTGGTGGTGGTAGTAGTAGTAGTATTAGTTGTTGTTGTTATTGTTGTGGTGATGGTGGTTGTTGTTGTTGATGATGATTGCCTATACATCAACTACTACTACTGCGCTGTTTGTGATGATGATGATGATGGCGACGACGACGACAGCGACAGCGACGACGATATTACAGTGGAGTAAGTAGTCGTAGCTGTTGTTCAAGAGAACAGGGAGACTATAATATTATATACCTACGTGATAAGGATAACGTTACTTCTTAAAGCAAAAAAAATCACTGCTGCTGTTGCTGATGTTGCTTGCTTGCTGTTATTTTACCATTGCATTATTATTATCATCTCATTCACCACCATCATCATCATGATCACTACGTGCGTTCGATGCTCGCTTGCTGCATACCTGCATACCTCAGGTATTGAGGTCAAAATGAAACGCAAAAGCGCAACCTACTACAACAAACGAAAATAATTAGCGGTACTCTTCTTGCAGCAGCAACAGCAGCAGCAGCAAGCCTTTTACCTTCCTAAAAGTCTACCAGGTACGTAGTAAGTACGTCGTAGTATTACAGTCAATATCCTACGAATTGCTCAAGAAGACGTGGTAGATTAAAAGAGAGAGAGAGAGAGAATTGATGTAAAGTTGTTGTAGCAGTAGCAGCACAGCAGTATTAGAAAATTATTGAGGATTGCTATATAAAGTAGTGGGATGCGATGCAATATATGTATGCATATATAAAGCGATGATGATGATCGGTATCAATAGATTTACACTTTGATAATACGTTAACTAACTATCATCATCATCATCAGAATCACAGTCGTCGCCATCACCATAGGTAAATGTACTGTACGTGCGGTGCAGTGCAGCAGGAATAATAACAATAACAAGAGTAGCTGTTGATGCTGTGATGCTACTTCGAATGAATGAAATGAATGGCTAATTCTTTTTTAGCGTTTTGTGTGGAAAGTATGAAATAAAATGAAAAAAAGAAGTAGAAAAATCATTATTTTTTTTACAAATATATAAAGATATATATTTTGTGGGAAAGACACAGATAGAGAAACATTGTATTACTATTATTATTTATAATAATAAAATAGGTAATAATATTAGGTTGTTGTGTTTAGAAAGGATTGAATGAGCGGATTTGTATGAAATGAAATAAAATATTTGCTGCAAATGTATGAACTGCAGTAAAGAAATATAAATATTTAAGGGACGGTACTAACTGGCTGTTGAGAGAAGTAATAGGGATGAGCGAGTTTTAGGAATGTTCGTAATGATAACTGCTGAAGCAGAGAAAGAAAAAAATACCTAAGTAATATGTAGTTTGATCATTTTTTCCTCAGCTGTGGTGTTGCCCTGTAAAGAAGAGAGAAATTGATCCGCATGCAAACATTCTTTTTCTTATTTTTCTTCTTCTCTCTCTCTTTTTGTTTCAACATTTTTGCACTATCAACCAGTTAGATGGTTAGTTAGTTAATAGATTTTTATCCTTGGACTAGAAATCATTAGATTTTCTAGATGAAGGAGCATGCAAAAAGGCAAAAGGAAGATGAGCAGAGAAGTGAAGGATTACTTCTAGTAATACCACTGGGATGTGACGGTACGGTAGTGGTAGTGCCAGTGCACTTTTATAGCTGTGGTGGTGGTGGCGATGATGGTGATGATCAAAAAGCTCACTAATGAATGGGAAGTCTAGATTTTTTTTCTCTTTCTCTTAAAACAATTATTTATTTATACATAATATTATATGGGATTTTCATAGCTGGGCTGTGCTGCCACTGCCACCACTACTTGTTGAAAAGGATGCCTCACATCATCATCATCTGCTTCTAATTTTTTTTGTAATCTCAAGGATTCCCTTTCTAATTCTGTAGAAGCAGACAGTACATTTTATTTGAAATATAAAAATACATGCATTGCACAGATTTATTTGCTAAACATTCTTGTTTTTCATCCCTTGCAAAACTTGATAATAATAATATCATCATCATGCATAATATTTATTTTGCAAAAAGACATGTTTTTAAAGGGATTTTTTAAACCTTTTTTTTGTAAATATATGTTTTTTTGCAGTATTTTGTTTGTTTACTCGTCTTGAATGATGAGCGACAAACAGAGCAACTTGAAAACGAAGAGGTTATGCTTGTTGTTTTTATACACGTATTTTTGAAGACGTTACTGTTGCCTGCTATCAGGAAAAATACATTTAATAAAGAAATGGGCTATAATAATAATAATAACAACAATTCTATCCAAAACGTTAATTAACTTGAACATCCAAACTACTACTGTTATAATAAATGGTATGGTGTTTGTTGTGCAAGAAAAGGCATAAAAAGTTCTCTCAGTCTGTCAGTTATTGTAAGAAAAAAAGAAGAGGTTAGTTTTGCATGTGTCCAGTGCGTGTTCATCGTCATCATCATCGTCCATATGTAGTCCTATAGCACAGCAGCAGCAGCAGCACACGGTCATTGCAGTTACTTGGCAACGTCATTGTAGCAAGTAACAGTTCACCAACCACTACTTCCACCATCAATTTCATCGAACTTGACGACGATGATCGTTAGTAGCGCAACAACAGAAGCAGCAGCAGTCAACAATATAAACAAGAGCCAAGAAGTTGCCTGCTGGAAATACCTACAAAGTACATGGCACTTGTAACTTGATGTAGCTTTAATGGGAATAATAAATAAACTGAAAAAAAATCACTGGCTATATTACTGGCTAGTTGTGATTATGGTGATGCAAGATTCAAAGGAAAGAATTTTTTCATTAGTGATGATGATGATTGGTGGTGATGAAGCTTTTTCCTCCAATATTTTTTAATAGAGAATATTTAGCTACTTGACTAACTATCATCATGATCATCATCCCTATTCATATGTATTGTGCACGACTACAAGAGAAACTACGAACCACTCTACTTGCAGTTTTTTTAATCTGCGTTGTTGCTAGTGCGAAATGCGAACAAGAAGAAAAATCTCTCTCTCTCTTTATAAAAATGTTGAAATACCTTTTTTTCAACTGAACTTGCTTTGCATATGCAAACGTAATCGGTCGGTATTCTATCAGAAGCTGAGTATTGCTGATTTAGCAATAACAATAATGAGAGAGGGTTCTTAGGGATTGGGAAGTTCCAGCAGTTGCAGAAACTTTTAACTCTTCTTATTCACTTGTGTCGGTTGCTGCAGCACTGATATTTGGATGGATACATGTGTATAGTGTAGTGAACGACAAGCATAAATAGTTATCTGTTAACCTTCTTTTCACAATGATCACCATTATCGTCATGGTAATAGCAAAAATATAATAGTTAAGGAATAAAAACTGGTGGTGGTGCTCACACTACCTAGGCACGACCTGATCACATAGGTACATGCCTTATATGCATGCACCACATATTATACCTATACATATACATGTATACGTTTCCATGCACAAATGATGCAAACGTCTCCGCATTTCATTTATATGATAAAATATATAGTGCAGCAGCAGAGGCAGGAGCACGCCAGCACCAATTTTTCATCTTCTCGTAGTATTCCATAACTCAACTCATGCTTAATATTCCATCCTTTAATAATTTTTATTGGACACACGATGAGGGAGAGAAGAAAAAAAAATGTTTCCTTGATCAACTAACTGGTTGTGAGCAGTGAATTGATGGTTATACGATGATCATGATTGCGTCTCTCTCCTGCTTCACTAACAGCAGCACTAATCTATTCCTTTTGTTAGATTTTGATTACATATTTATTTATTCCATTGGATTAATATCACATATGGAATAAATATAGGTATGTTATGTGTAGGTAAATATTATTTTTATAGTGAATCTAGGTGTGCATTAAAATGCGCGTGACTTCCCTTCTGTCAAACTTTCACGTGTGTGCAAGCAATATATATATAATTTTTTTTCGAATTAAGTCACATGACAACAACCACCGCCACCACCACCAAGCTTTGTACCGATAAGGTCAAGTTTTTTTGCTGTAATGCTTTTAAAGGAATTTACGTTAGACCTCGAGTTGGAACAGATGTAACGACTATTCTCACACTGACATTGTCCACTTAAAAAAGCACATGCCACGAGCCAATTAATATTTCAATAATTCATTCATACTTGCGTATTCATGCTTTTAAAAACCTACTTTTTATGCATGAGAACTCCCTTTAAAATAATCCAGAAGAATGAATGGTGCATAAACTTTTTTTTAATTGTCGCAATATTTTTGCATGCATTAGTTGTGTTGTTGCAAGCCATTAGCGGTTTAACTTGTGAGAAGTAAAAAAATATATATAATTTTTGAAAGAAAAGACCTTAACATCCTTTTATTTTATTATCGTGATGATGATGAGTTTCAAGCTTAACGAACAACAAGGGTGCATGATCACAGGCAATTGTGTGCCGTTTAATAGTGTCCATATTACTACTACTACCACCACCACCACCACCACCACTACTACTACTACTAACCTGCATTATTTTATTATTATTATTATTGCATTATTAGTACGATTACGTATTTCGTTGTGTGCAGCAGCAAGCAGCATAAGCGCAGCTTGTCTACTGTGAAAAAATGAACATGGTTCAATTTTTATACTCCTTCTCTTTGAATATGACTGCTGAACGTCATCGTCATCATGATAAGTAATGCTAATTGAAGTATTGCCAGTGTGAAGGTTGTTTGATGATGATTGAGTCTTTTTGCACATACCTGACATCATCATGACAGTAGACGGTACATTGTGCATATTAATAATAGACTTTTTTTCTTCTTCTTCTTCGTCTCCTCTGCGATGCGATCATAATGATTATCTGGTGTGTGTGGTGGTAATGGTTGGATGTAGTAGTTTTGTTGTGTGGTAGCTAGTGCAGAACCAATACAATTTTTGCGACTCACTTTTTTCACACTGCTATGCAGATTACCATTATACTGTGCTGCTTCTGTGTGCTGCTAAGTGACAAGAAGTAAGTAATAATATTAATGTCTATTGTTAGACTCGACGACTATCCATATGCAGAAAAATGAATGCCTACGCATTTGTGCTGGTAAAAAAAATGTTTGAAAAAAAATCACATATGATGATGATGATGGTACATAGGTAAAGTATAGTAGGTAGTTTCTGCGTGATGGGTTGAGGAATGAACGAGGATATTATTATTGGATTGAATCAAATGTGAAATAACGTACAAAAAGAGTATTTTTTACATAAGAAAAAAGGCCACTCAAGCATACTAATGTAATAGATAGATAGCGAGGGAGAGAGATGATGATGCCTAGATAATGCTCATGTGAGAAATCGAAGGCTCCTCTGCTACTGCCACTTTACTACAATTTTTTTGCAGTTTTACTCTTATGACGTATATGTACAATATAGGGAGATGAAAACTGCAGGCAAACATGAGCATTAATAATAATAATAATAATGGCTCCTCACTATTTTTTTCATTCTTTTTCAATTGAATTCTGCAGACATCGATTAGTGCAAAGTCATATTTGTGAGGAAATCAGCATGACGATGATGCTCCTTTTTGTTCGCAAATGTTCATTCATGCTAGAGCATCGAATATGTGTAATTATTACAATGAAAAAAAATGTATGATATGATGAGATGATATTGACTAGCAATTTTATGGAGACGTTGCTTGATTGGTTGGAAGTTGAAGCGAAATAATAAAATAAAAAGAACAAGGCACAATTTTCCCAGGTACCTACCATCATCATCAGCCCTACGAATACCAAGTCAGGCAGCACTTACGAATAAAAATGGACGACGACGGTTAAAAGAAATTGATTGTGCACTATGTTATAAATTTTTTTCCCAGTAAACGCGCATTAACGGTTGAACAGTTAAAAAGAAATAAGATGGCCATACGTCTAAATTACTTAGGTATTATATTATTATTATTTATTATTATTGATGATTATGTTTTGGCACAGTCAATAAATGGATATTTTATGACAAAACATGTGTTCATTGCAAAACAGTGACCGTAATAGTAAATGGCAATGTTAATAATAATAGTAATAAGCTAGTGGTAAGTGACCAACTATTTATGTAAGCTGATTGGTGGGTGTGTCAAAAAAAACTCTTAAAAGTAAACTGCTGCTGTACGTACGTATACATCACCTATTATGATGTCGCATGGTATATTATTACCTATTATACCTATGAGTAATGTGCGTCGTCGTTGTTGTTGTATCTTTTCTTGTCTTGATCTGTGACTGACATTTTCTATCATCTGTTCTTGAAAAGACTATCCTCTATTCCATTTTGTCATGGCCAGGCCCATGGATCAAAGTTCAAGTGGTGATTCATAATCATAATGTAATATCTCAAGTGTGTGTAGTGTGTAGGAATAATAATAGTAGTAGTAGATAGGTAAATAGATGAGCTCGATGATGGTGGTTATCTGACAGTACAACAACTGTGCGGAAGAAGTGACGCCACGGTAATCATTGTCGTGCTATATGCATGCCTAAATACCTATGAGCGAGAGAGCACAAGAAACAGAGAGAGAGAGAGATAATTTTTGGAAGATTGTTGCATGTAGCAGCAGGCAAGGTTTTGTGATGAGATTGCTCTTTTTTCTTTACGGTTCGTTAATATCATCTTCTTAAAAAGTCAGCGTCTCTCCAGTACACACGAGCGAGCAGCAGCACAAGTAAATGACACATACGTTGATTACGATTATTATTAAGTTTTGATGATTCAGATGTGAACTTAGAGACTGTAAATGACTGAAACACGAGCATGGTAACAAGAAAATGAAGAAGAAAAAAAGATTATAAATAATATAGTCATCACGGCACCACCGGAAAATCTGGCTGAGTGTGCAACAGCCGCAATAAAAGTTGTCAAATCTAATTTTTTTTGTTGAAAAAAGTATAAAAAATAGTAAGAAGTCAATATAAGGCGTTGATGTATGGGTAGTCTTCTTTTTTAATCAAAAGTAAGCAACCCGACGGATTTATCAATCTGTTGAAATGATGATGATGCTGCTGCTTTTCATTTTCTCATTCAGTTTTGAGTGTAAAACAAGAATATATTTATACAAGTATATGATCAGCATTTAAAATGATTTTTGTGCGGGTGGACCATTGAAGCAAGGAGCAAAAGAAGAAGAAGAATAACTGGTTGTACCGTCATCGCAGTCAACAGCAGCATGTGTTCAATGCCTGTTTGCTCCATTTTTATTGTCTTTACTTAAATAAAATATTAGTAACTAGTCCATGTTTCAATGTGAACGTAGAGTAAATAAATAAATACCAGTATAAACTGTGTACGTGTACCCAACGTCTTCGTCATACACTGATCAAGGGTCAGGTTTAAAGTCCACTTTCAGTTCACCACCAACGCAGCAACAGCTCGGCAAATTTTACAAAACCCTTTCTAGCTCTAAATATATGTATTATCGTTGTCTGAAAGTCATTGTGTCATCCAAAAATGCATAGGGAATTTTTTTCTCCTCATTTTACTTACTGATATCTATCTGAGATGTGTGTGTGTATTTTTGTGACATTTGATTTACAGCGCTAATTTTTTTTGCTTAGGTTTACATACAAAGCCTCTCCGCTCATGTATTTTTATTCAATGTAATTACTCCAACAAACTGATATGCTATACTACTTCACTTTGATTATCAGTCGAGATACATTTAATAATTACGATACAATGATGAAATCGTCTTGATAACTTACCTAAGTCACTTTGAAAGAATTCTCTCTCTCTCTCCCTACGCCTCTCTCATTTCTAGTTCAGGGCAGAAACAACAATAACAACAACAACACTTTATACGCATCATCGTCATCATCATGGCCATATTACATTGTTGTTACTGTTATTACTATTATGATTATTTGTGTGTACAACTGCTTTGCCTTACCTGCTTTTAATAATAGCAACAATAACAATGGTAAGCATGCAAGTGAAACAAAATGCCAATTTTCATTCCCCGACCAATAATAATAATAATAATAGTAATAACTTGATAGATTAATATATTTTTTTCCATGTCAGCAGCAAATATTACTATTTCATTACGGTATTTTTTTTACCTACATAGGTGAATATGCACACATGCATACATACCTACATATATGCTTGAAGTTGTTTTTTATATTTTGCTGTCAGTGTGACACACACCACAAAATTTATACTGTTTAGGCATTTTCATGCAAGGGCATAATTTTGTTTTGTTTTTGTTATTAGCAAACGCACAAAACCGTATAACTATTTTTTTGTTATTGTTGCTATGATACAGTGTCATCCATTGTAGTTGTGGTGGATTACATTATCTTACTATTATTCCCATTCCACAGCATACCATCAATTCTCTCTCTCTCTCTCTACTTACATTACTACACATTAAATCCCATTCCTACTAACCCAACCGCAGTATATTCTACCACTCTACTCATTCATTCATTCATTTTTTTATATTCACATAGCCACAGAGAAAAATATGCGCATGCACATTGCATATTATTATTATTATTATTCCATGACAAATATTATATACATGGTTGTTCTTCTTATTGGGGAATACTACTACTTGAATGAATGAGTGATGATGATGATGACGACAATCACAAGCAAGATATAAAATGCTAGTCAGTCGTAGTAGTAGCAGTAGAAGAAGAAGTAGTGGTAGTAGTAAAAAATAATAGTAATAAAATAATGTAAGGGACTTGGATTTAGTTTGCTGCTACGATCATGTGTATCGTGCCTCTCTGTATAATTCAGCTAGCTTGCCTGACCTATTTCCCTAGTTTTCTTCCTTAAGCATTATTATTGCATGCTGCTGGTTTTGGTGCTACGCTGTTACTTCTGCTGAGGCCGAACGCTGCTTATAGAGTTCTGCCTACTTCTCTACCTACGGATTTTTTCACTATTATTACTACATTGCAGGCTAAAAAAATCAAAAAAATGCCTTTGTATGTGTACAAGAGAGAATGTTTGAAAGTGTAAAAAGGAATCAGCTTTGACTACGAAAACTTGTATGCATTTAATAGGAAAATTCCATCACGGCACTATACGAAAATAATAATAATAGTAGTAGTAGTAGTAATATCACAGCGCATATTTTCTACTTGTCTTTGTATCCTTGTAAATAAAATTGTAAAAAAATTGAAAAATTCCATCACGGCACTATACGAAAATAATAATAATAGTAGTAGTAGTAGTAATATCACAGCGCATATTTTCTACTTGTCTTTGTATCCTTGTAAATAAAATTGTAAAAAATTTTTACTATTTACTGTTTTCATGCTCATGATGATGATGAATCTACCACGCATAATCTATAAAAACGAAGGTGTTGTCCTTTGATTATTACGTTGCCTGCCGTATAGCATGTTGTGCAGCAAAAAGTATCTCTGCAGTATATAGCAGCAACAGCAGCAGCGTTTCGTTATTATTATTAGCGGTTCTAGTAAGTGTTTTAAACATTTTAGTAGAAGCAAAGTACTTTGCTGCTGATGAAGGTGGTGGTGGCGGTGCATTGAATATATTTGCAGACAATTTGCGTATGTATGTATGTATTTGGCTACTGCAAAGTTTTCCTATAGGTCAACTATTATTTACAAAAATTTTATAATAGGATTCGTTTGGGTGGTTGGTTGGGTTGGTCTTGACTTTTCTGTAGGTTAACACGCAATAAATTCGGCATTTTTGGCTGTTTGCAATGCCACTCAAAAATGGAACGACAAGAAATGACAATTTTTTTTCGCAATAGATACATACCATCGTCATTGTGATCGTCGTTGTCGTCGTCAGAGTTTTTTTGATATGCCTACGCAGATTATACATTTGATTATTGCTTCTTCTGCTGAAACGAATAAAATTGTTAAGAAATCCGTACAAAAGTTTTGCATGTTTTTGTATGGATACATACATATAATGAAAATGAAACGAACAAAAGAAGTTGATGCAAATTATTTAAAGTTAAAATTTTTTTTCACGTGATAGTAAAGTGAAACAATGTGTCTGTCTGCGGCGACTACTGGTTGTCAAGTGATCATGTTAAATTCCAAGTACAGTTTTTCTCATTTATAAAAAAAGATTTTTTTTTCGTTACAACCAGTTTCTTTAGCAACAGCGGTGGTAGCGATAAGCAGCACTATTGCCAGTCTTTTTTTTACCTGAACCAAATCGATCCGTCTACTCGGCGTAATTTATATTTTTTGCATGCAAAGTATGTAGATACTTATCTACCTACACGCTTACTAATAATATTTGCTTTTTTACGGCCTTGCAAAGCTGCTGGAACAGTTTCACAACGAAATATTTATTTAAAAAAAACCCATCCGACTTTTTTGTTGGTAGGTGGAAACAAGAGGTTTTGAGTGTTGGATTCCAAGTCAAAGTCGCCATCGTCATCATCAGCTTCATCGTTATCACCATTAATACATACTCAGGTTTTTATGTAATCTGGTAAAAGTGATGATGGTGCTGCTGCTTTAGCTTGTTGTTAGGCACAATGACCCTGTTAGACGACCATCTGCTGGGAAACTTTTATCGTAGAAAGGGTTAACAGCACAGCACAGCAGTGGCAATAGTAAGCAATATTTTTTCCAAGTGTTTGTTAGGGTGGCGGACATGGAGTAAAGTTACCTATGCGAAAATGAAATTGAGAAACATAAAAATGCCAGATTACACAATGCACACATTTTCTACAGTATGTGTGTGTGCCGTGCAGCTATCAGATTTGCTCATCTAGCTAAGTACGTCTGCATTCATTCGCAAAACGAAATAAAAAAATGTGTATTGTATGTTTAGCGAAAGGAAAGGATATAATGGCTTGATTACAATATTTGCATGCATAAGCACGTCTTTTTTTATTATATGTGTACTTTTGGCGAGGAAAAGTTTGCAAATGTTCATTATATTTTGTATTCTTTGGGGGAAAAAAGCAAAGCCTCTCACTCTGGCAGCAGGCAGCGGCGTTACTTACTTACTACAAAAACCATAAAAACGGTCAGTTTTCTACAGCGTACATACATATATCAGCACTTGTATGTAGGTATGTATATACGCTTAACAACGGACAAGTTAAATAATAAAATGGTCTACTGACTCTCCAGGAACCACCACTCTCTTCTCTCTACTCCTTGCCTAATCACTCAAGCATTGCGGGAGTGAGTGAGCAAGATTGGGATTGGAAGTGTATTATAGAAGAAGGCATTAACCTCTGGAACGAAAAATTTACAAACTTGTCTACGCGCTTACTTACTTACTTAACTTAGTGATTATAGATTACACATTTTTCTCTCTCTCTCTCTCTTTCTGCATTACATTATCTACATATTATATGTATAGTGAATGCATGGTATGGCATACCGTACATATATGTACGTATGTACATATTAAATGCATTATGCCTAATATTCTATTAGATATGCATATTGTCTCCCTAAAAATACGCCGCGTTTGTGGCCAAGTTGCCGCTTTTCGTGACTCTTGATATTTTGTCTGGTGGTGGCGATGATGATGATGATGGTGGTGGCAGTGCAAGCAAGCAAGAAAAAAGGAAGCAATAAAAATGATATCTTCTTGGGTTAGTTAGTTGTGCTGTATAAAGGAGAAAAAATGTAATACATGATGAATGCATTAACGTGAGCAGCAAGAATATACAATAATAATGAGCAATAACAGCAATGCTACTGCTGCCCTTTCCCTTCCCCATTGAACTTACAACGCCTTTGTCTGTGATCTTTTCGTTTTTGCTGATTACTACAAGATTTGATTTTATAGCCGTAAAAATGTACACTTCGTTGAAAGAATGTCATAATCATAAGCTTATTATTACTTTTGGTCAAGTATATCATTTCTGGAATGCACGTTTTTCTCGGTGAAGAAAACAATTAAATCTTAACCTTTTTTTACCATGGGTGCCCCTCTGATTACTACTACCTCTGATTATTATTATATATCTCACTGCACGGTAGACAAAAAAATTTGTTCAATAATGAAACCAGATAAGATGAGATTGCATGATGATGACCATCATGACGATGATGATATTGGAATAGGAAAAGAAAAGAAAAAAAGTATCTTGTATCATCATCATCATCATCATGGTCGTCGCTTAAAAAAACTTTGCAAAATTGCCATGTTATACTCTGGGCAATCCAACGTATAACCGACCTTGACTTTATCCACGCAGCTAACTATGTGGCAACAGTCGTTTGTAGCGGTGGTGGTGATAGTGATATGATGGTTATACGGGGTATAGGTGCACATTTCTGTAATAATGATACTACCACCACCACCACCACCATAATCTGTCTATCTATATATGTAGGTGCATATGGTCAAAGTTATAATTATTTCATAACATAGGTAAGCTCTCGTATATTATTATTACTATTGCGAAGCTACGCCGTGAAATTCCAAAGAGCTGTGTGTGTGTGTATGTGTGTACCTAGAGCACGTTTCTGTGTGAGAGAGTCCGTTCCTTTCCTATCTCATGAACTTGTCTATTTTGCCCGTTTTGCTGACTGGTTCTGACTTTATAGACACACAGCAAGCAAGTTGCAAACAGCAGTATTCATTGAGTTGTTGTAGGTACATGCACATGTCAGCCATGAGACGAAAAAAAACGTAGTAATAATAATAAATATTGAAGCTTCTTGCTACCGACTTTTTTTCTCTCTTGGCCATACATACATACAAAGCACGCAATTTATACCATGCATGTCTGCTACTTGATTCAATTGCTAAAACAGCGTGAATGCATGCATTTTTTATATTTAAAACGGTCCAGCCAGTAAAACATTTTTTAAAAATGAGTTACTAAGTAGCTATAAGAAAGTATATACATAAATGTATATCTGAATCAAACGTGCATACCATTTCTACTTGTTCTTGGAGTGCTATTTGATTTCTTCTTGTGCAAGAAAATCATTTTAAACTGTATAACATGAAAAGATTATTAGGTACAACAAGGTGGTGATGGAATGGTTGCGTGGTGGTTGAACCGCCATAAAACTGGTGTCATTAGTCTCTTCTTTCTTCAACTAACCTTTCCTTTTTCTTACCTGAGAGAGATGCAACCTTACTCGGATTTATACATGTGTGTGTTGAACATGTTTCTGCCACGCAAGCAAGTATAATAATATACCTAACAGTATAATCTCTCTAGCGAAAATATTTTTGTAAGAGGCGAGTGGGAAGTGCCATTATTATTATTACTTCTACTACTGTAAATGCACTTGTGCAGTCAGTCAGTCAGCTTTTCATATAATACAGAGTACGGATGGATGGATCAAGTCGGAATTTGCAAAGACTCATTTTTTTAACATTCTGCTGACTGCTCTCACACTCTTTCTTGCTGATATGCTGTTGCTAAAGTTTGTTTCTTTTCTATTTCGCTCCCACAGCAGACAAAAGTTCAAATCCGGATATTTTGTGTCTGAGAAATTTTTTTTTCAGTACGTATATTTTTTATTACATTTTATTGCTCGTGTGTAAACCCTTTTTTTGAAAAGTCATTAAACTCCAGCAGTAAACAGTTGCAATAGTATACAATACAGGAGGGGGAAATAAGCTAAATGAATATACTCTCAGGCTTTGTTTCGGAGATTGAGCACCAACTTCATCATCATCCATAGATTCTGACTTTAGTACACTTTCTCTGCACATTTTTATATGCACCTGTTTTACACAGTTGACTACATGCTGCTTTGCTCTCTGAGAAACAAGCGAGCTGTTTAGCTACATTAAATATTTTTATGGCTTTCCTGTAACAAGTTCCTCTTTGCTCTTCACTTTCTGTGCTTTACACCTACCACGTTGACTGATGCTGCTGTTGTGTGAATGTACGTGCATGCCAAAATATACATAATATTATGTGTAGGTACCCACCACCAGCTTCTTTCATACTGTTATATTTTCCTTTTTAAGAAAGAAACGTGCCTTTTCTTTGCATATATTTTTTAAACCATTCATCATGATGTAGCCGGTAAAAACTGAAACTGTGAAAGAAACGCACACGTCATAGATTAATAAGCTTGTGATGTGAACAGTAAGCAGGCACTGTCTGTCTCTACTAATATGAAATCACTACAGCACCTTGAGAAAACCGCGCAGCAGCATAGTATAAAAATATTGGATATTACAGAGAGACATGTTACGTTATGCAATATTTTATTGTTCAATTGACCCTAAGCGTGCAGTTCTTTTAGTCCTTTCTTCTCGCTGCATTGATCATATCAGCAAAATTCAGTGACCTTGTTCATGAAGGAATCATGAAGAGACCATCATGTCGCCAGTCATAAAAATTCTATATTCAGCAAACTTATTATTTATTCTTGGCTCGTTTATTTTTCAAATGATGGATGATCATGTTTTGCGATAGCAATGACGACGACTGCAGTTTTAAAATGAAAATCTTTTACGTGAGTTTTCGTTGTGCTGTGTACAATATTTATAAGAGGATCAATTGTCTGAAAAAAAAATGCTGTGGATCACCTGCGTCTACTCAATAATGACGAAAATTAAATGCATACATTGACATCATTATCATATTATCATTATAATAATGCTGAAAAAAAACATTTATCAGTGGCAATAAAAAGTTTAATCTGGACCAGACTTTGCACATGATCATTTTTCGTGGAATTCATCTATTCATCAAAATCTGTCAGATTTCGCTTCAAAATGTAAACAAAATGTTTTGCGTAAGCTTAAATAAAGAGCAGCTTTGAATCAAAATATAATTTTGAATGTTTGCTCAATAGCTTATATACCTACACGCACTTTTATACTGTTATAAATATAATATAGTGGGTCGGTGGTGGTAGTAGTAGTAGTATATGTAGTTAAAAAAAGTGTTCGTTATAACATTTTGAAGCAAAAAGCATTGAAATTTTTGAGTGAAGTGAGCGGCTTAATTCATAAAATGAAACATGATTTGGGTCATTTTCTTTCGATACTACACTACTTGCTCAATGATAGGTCTCACAAAAATGAGCTTTGTATTGTTTGCGAGGTTATGTGTGTTTCCCAGGATGATGATGATGATGATGATAATGATAAATTATTTACAAGAGAAAATGCAGAGATGCAACGAAGCGTAAATGAATGCCCATGCATAGGTGGTAAATATTTTCAGAAGAGAGATGCATTTTTTTCCTTCTTCCCTTGTCTACCTGGAACTTGTGAGAAAATCAGAATGAATGAAGGAACACATTTATAATCGCCTGAAAAATGCACATTATAATCACAGACAGTATTATATTCCTATTCCACTAAAAGGGCGATCTTCTACCTCTATTTATTCTGCATTGTCATCAGATTATTCGTGGTCCTTGAGTCAACTTGAATGTACGTCTGAGATGATGGTGGCAGAGGGTCGAAGTAGAAGGAAATATAGGGATGAAAGAGGGAGCAACGGGAAGAGAGAGAGAGATAAACAAAATGGGGAAATATCTTATTGTATAACTCTTACCTGAAAACCATGCCGATAGAAGAGAGCAAGTTGTCTTGTCTCGAAAGAAGGAAAAAAATAAAGGAGAAAATGGTAGACTCATAAAATTCCTTTTAAGGCTGAAGGTGTTCTCTAGGAAATTCTTCCAGGAATACACTGACTGTTACATGTTATAATAATAATAATAACAAAACTAATATTTTTCTCTCTCATTCGTTCACTCAGTCTGTGTGATGAGGAAAAAGTCTAGGAAGTGCTGCTGCTCAAATTACTTGCTTCAGACGAAAACCTTTTGAAATCTAGTCCAAGAAAAAAGCAGAATGGGAATCTATTGTTTTTCTTTAAAAAACGTTCATAGAAATAAGGAGCATTTATGACAATAGCTTTTTGTACCACCTGTTTAGTCGACAAAAAGACCGACTGACTGCCTTGCATTGCAATGCCGACTGATGATGATGAGAAGGAAGGTTCACTAAGAATGAAATGGTTTGGTTTCGTCAAGTCTATTCAGAAGAGGCGCACTCGGTCGGCACTACTGCTCACATTTATTATTCTCAAATAGCTTTTACCTTTCTTGGAGAATTTTAACTTGATCTGTTGGCGTTGGTTGACGGGTGGGCCTCACCAGGGTTATTTGCTTGTTTTGTGTGTGTGTGCCAGGTAGCAACAAGAATACATTTTTACAAAAAATGCATCATGAGTCCTTAAAACCCCATAACTTGCTACCATTGTTATTATTATTATTATTGTTATTTTATGTAGCAGCAGCGTTAGTTTTAAATAATGATAAATGATCATAATAATTGTTTAGCCATATAAATAAATATACAAATACGGTTGTTAGGTACGCAGACAATTTATTAGTAGTATTGTATCATAAATTACAAGTTGGAAATAAATTGTGCTAAACGTGAAAAGTTTCAACACACTACAATCCTTCGTTTCCATTCTGGGTGACCGTGTGCACAATAAAAGCTGCTAAGGGGATAATATTTATGTACACCTTGGATAATAAAATGCCGTGTTTGTGATATATGTTTTTCTAATGACAATCTTGTTCTTATTTGGTATGTTGCAGGAACCCGTGTGTACGCTCCACCGGAGTGGATCCGTTGTGGAAAGTATTATGGAAAACAGGCAACCGTGTGGTCCTTGGGAATTTTACTGTACGATATGGTCTGCGGAGACATTCCCTTTGAACGTGACGAGCAAATTCTTCGCGCAGACATCAGCTTCCGTACGCGTTTAACCCATGGTAAGAGTCGCAATGATAATCCTACCTTTTCTTTCTTCTAAAAATATTTTACAGTTGTAGCAGAGCATTTTTTAGAGGAATTACGCATCTCGGTGGTGACGGCGGTGGTGATGGTTAAAGACACTTTGTTGGCAATAAGTTGAAAGTGAAGTGGCTATAAAGTGATAGATTCTTTCTGGTTTCTTTTTTGTCTTTTACAACTGACATCGAAACTGGTGAAGTGCATAAAAATTAATGGAAAATGGATGCAGTTCAACTGCAGTCAGTAGCACTGAGAGAACAAGGAAGAGTGCTCGGCAGAGAAGTCACCGGTAACAGTAGCGATATCAGTCGTAGCGACAAGCCAAGTGTAAAGATTCACAATGTTGCAGCATGTACCATGTAAACGGCTAATAGCTACATGAACAAGTTATTGCATCGGCTTGATTGAGTACAAAACGTTGACAAAGTGTTTCCCCAGCAGAAGAAGAGGAAGAAGAAGAAGCAGGGAAGAAAATAATAGGGGAGTTATTTGACTTTGCTAAAGAAAACAAAAGACAGTCATTATTATTACCTTCGAAGCCAAGTTTAAAAGTTTCATGTTTGAAAAAAATACACATTCTCGTCTTCTTCACCATGAGATGTTTCATGTAGCTATTTTTAGAAAAGAAAGAATCATCATCAAACTCATCATTGTATGAAAATCGCTGCTTATGCTTTTCCAAATGCAAACCTCAACAGCCGGAACAATGTA
This sequence comes from Sinhomidia bicolor, assembly GCA_027743785.1. NCBI lineage: Eukaryota > Metazoa > Arthropoda > Collembola > Entomobryomorpha > Entomobryidae > Sinhomidia > Sinhomidia bicolor. The sequence continues at coordinate 10,421 of JAHZMT010000611.1, read as the reverse complement.
TTATTTTTTTCGGGTAAATGATGCTTGAGAAGAAAGGAAAATATTCTGAGCTAGTTAGGGTTTTTGAAAGAAAAAAACCTTACATTAACATCATCAGCAGTATCATCATTTGTGCACAGCAACAGACATTTATAAATGGGTTTCCAACCAGACACACATACACACACAGAGTCATGAGACCATGCTATTATACTTTTAGTTGTTGTATTATCCATTCAATCTTTTTTAAGTACACAAATACATATACCTACATGCCAATAGACACTTCCAGAAATGTCGTTCCACCGCCACACCATCATCATCATCATCGTAGCAAATCATTCTCTGCTTTACAGGTTATTTTGTTGATTGTAAAGGAAACAAAGGTTTTTCAATAGCGAATTTTGTCTTTATATTTTTTGCAGAGTGCCAAGACATCATAAGACAGTGTTTGAAAGTTCGTCCACAAAGTAGACCTCACCTGGAGGACATTCTTAACCACGCATGGATGACCATTCCATTGGACCCTCCTCAAACATCACCTTCGCCATCAATCTCTCCCTCACCATCCCCCTCTCTGTCGCCCTCACACTCACCTTCCTCCTCAGCAAGTGGGCACCCGCCAGCTTCAACGAACTGTACGACTGAGAACGCGAATCAACCCGCGGCCACCCCAGCTTCTCCTGCTATTTCGGCAACAACACCAGTTGCCTCTAGTAATAGTATTATTAACAAGGCTGATGTCAAAATGATCAAGCCTCCCGCCGCTACCACCACCTCCTCCATCAACAACATCACGTCAAAAAAATCTGACGAGCTTCCACCTGTCAACGTGAACGTCAATGTAACGGTGAGTGTAGCTTCAGAGTCAGTTTCGTCTACTGGTCAATCAGGTGCCTCCATGGAGTCAACTCCTCCACCCTACCTTTGACTACCATGCTCAATATAGATTCTTAATAATTAGATGTTAGGTGAACAGAGTAATTTTAGGAAACTCGCTAAAAAACGTTATAGTTATATACTAGTATAATAAGTATAATATTTACTATATCCAATATTAGGGGCTGTTAATAATTATTATTTTACTGTCATCATCCAAAACATCACCTCATGTGAGGGTTTTACAAAGATGACGGCAGAAAAATTTGTATAAAGAATAGTGCTTCATCGCTCTTTCGAATTATCACACACACACACAACAACCACTGTGTAAAAAGGAAAATAACTACAAATCACACGCTAAGATTTAGGTTGCTGCAAAAAAAACATTTTTTATAAAGAAAACTGAAAATACTAGTTGCGATTTTTTTCCCTTGGTACATACACATGCATAATTATTGTAACATAAAATATCAAATATTATTCAGACATTAAATATTTAAAACACCAAAACTCTCGTACATCAACGTAGTTTTACGACGTGGTAGTTACATACAATTTTTTACGCGTTTATTATCATTATTATTAATATTATTATTCTACAGAAGAGAAATATATATTTAGATTTTAAGATGTTAGTGGGGTAGACAAGTAGTGTGTGTCATTATTTAAAAAATGGGCAAAAATACCGAGCGACAAGAAAGAAAAAATCATCAGACAATTATTATTTTGCAGTTTGTTTAAAATCCAGCCCGATTTCTCTTCTTCGTCATAATAATATATTTACAACGTCAACATCGTGCTACAACAAACTACATTTTTTTATTATTGTGTTTTTTTTCTTTCATTCTTCCTCTCTGTGTGTAGAACTAGAGAATAACTGTTTTGCTAAACTGTACTTGCTTGTCTTCCTCTCACAGTTCCAAAAGAATAACAAATCAGCATAATGATGATGATGGCAGCAAGTATTATACGGCAACAGTTATTGTACAGGCACGCGCGCAGTACGTTATAAGACTTATCGGGAGAAATCCCAAAAAATGTTTCATATTATTATTATCATTATTATTATTTACTTTATGTTATTTGATACTTGTTATAAGACGAAGCATTAGAAACTTAGGTATTTATTATTATTATTATCGTTTACAAAACATCTAAACTGCATACATTTTTTCAACAAGTATGAGTGCAGAGCATAAAAGTTTTTTTTTCGTTCTTTTGTTGTAAAATGGTACATTTTTTTTCGTTTAACTACAATTATTATTATGATTATCAATAATATCGAATTTATCACCTATTCAACTGGTTCGCTTAAACACAGACGATGTAGCTACGTTTACGTATTAAAAAATATATATACATATATTATATATCGAATATAATAATAGGTAAATATATAGAAAATACACACACACACACTACATCAGTAATGGTATATTAATAGACTTACTATTATTATTATAAATGCTATAGATCTACACTACTACTGCTACTATATTACAGTGTTATATATAGCTCCAATTTACTACTTGAAATGACTTACTGCTACCTTGTCAGTATTTGGCGAAACTGCTGCAGAGATAGTAGATTTTATATGAGAAGAGAGAAATAATAATAATAATAATAATAATAATAGTTTTAGAATTTTTTCTAGAGGTATTTTTTGCACGAAGATTGATGATATATTTGGGTCTCATTCATTCATTCATTCTGCTACTCTTGTTGTTACTCTTGATTATCGTTACTATTATTACTACTACTACTAATACTACAGAGTTTTGTCGTTTTTATAATACACACTACACTTAACACCAGCAAGAAAACTATCATTATTTTTTAAAGAAATCATGATTACCGTTACGTAACGTATGAGCATAAAATATAAAGTAGTGACCTAACGCAAAGAAAAAAAATGAAATTTGACGAACCCAAAAAAATCATCATCAGCAGCAGCAAAAAAAAGAATTTTTTGTCATCCCTAATCTCAAAAATACACACATATGTATAATAATATAGTATATAGAACAACACGCGCATTATTATCATCACTATTATTATTATTCGTATTATTATTATCAATTAATTAATTACAATCATGCGATTCCCAAAATTATATTGGAACTAAAACGTGCTTTAATACAAACATTTCTTATAACGGGATACATTTAAGCGTTTAAAAAATTTAATTAGGTACATATGTACATACATACGGACACATATATAGTGACTAGCTAATGAATAAAAAATTATATACATATATATATATATTATGCGTAATCAATTTCAAAATGAATAGTAATTATAATAGCAAGCTGTAGTAGTAGTGTCGTTGTTTGTTGTTCTCCATGTCAACACATATTTGCGTTGGAAGTGTGTATTCCAAAAAAAAATTATTACTTACACACACATTATACCTACGTACAATACATTTGATAAAAACACCATCTTTTTTCATCCTATTCTAATTAGACTTTTTATTACCGATTTTTTCCAGCGTCAAATCTTGTGTTGCCTTTAAGACAAATCATTATCAACAGCTTATACAATACATACAAACATATTATATATATCAGCCATTAATTCATTGACAACTCACACCGATACGTTAAATACCATTTTTACGTTTTTGAAATATTTATTATATATTTTTTGAAAAAGAAAACCAAACAATAAAAAAACAGCCAGTTAAATAGTAAAAGTACTTACATAAAATAATATTGTTCATCATCATTGTGGGAGGCGGTAACTAAAAATTACTACCAAAAAAATTGTTAATATTAAGTAAAATTCTTACATTTTTACTACGTTTTGTATTGGTCGTCGTGAGACTTTATAAAAAACAAAATTTTAAAGGTAGAGACAGAGAGAGACCGAATCATTAGAACGAATTGGTAAAGAAAATCGAGTTGTTTTTGATACCAGAAGAAAAAAAATGCTAATAGTAGTAAAATTTAATGATTACATGACCTTGTTGCATGTAGTAATAGTAGTTCTACCTGTACACTACTGATGAAAACCTTCAACTTGCTACCAAAAAATGAAAGTACTTTAAAAAAAAACAAAATGCATATAATACTGTTGTCCAGTTCTTTGAAAACAAGTCACACTACTGACACAGACTGACTGCAGTTCAAGTCATGTGCAACTCTTAACAACAACAAAATATATAATCAAGATGTTCTTTTAGTGTCTTAAAGAAGTCTTTTTCCAAAGTTTTTCCTCCTCTTTTCCAAAGAAAAAAAACGCCAACGTGATCAATAAACTAGTATATAAAATACATACATACATACATACAACCGTACTACATGAAACACAACTACCAATACATTCATGCAAAAAAAGCTCTTCCCAAAAATATACAACATACTTGAGTCCGTACATAGAGAGAAACACAGTAGTCTATAGTGCGTGTATACTTTGGTATATCTATATATATATATATACATACAATATATGTATTTAAAAAATAATACTTACCTTTTAGAACTTATCATCATCGTCGTCATTTTTTCCGAGAATATAGTCAAAACCCTCTTTCTGCGACGACGACGACGACGACGACGACGACGATAATCATAACCATTGTGTAGTAGTACAACAACCACCAGAACTACGCGTCGTTATTTATTCAGGTGAACAAGTTCTATGGATATTATATAGTTCAATCAAAGTAGTAATAATGCTCTATGATTATTATCGTCATCCTCAAGGGGCAGCTCCAGTTCACTACTACTATATTTATATACATACATATATATTTATTATATAGAGGAAGAAAAAAAGAATCGTTTTAGAAATCATCATCTCGTGTCGTGTGTAATATCTCTGATGAACTAACTAGGCAAGAAACAAGGAGGAAGAAGAAGAAAATCACACAAAAGGGTTGTTTTTTTACGCATTATGTGTGTGAGTATGTGTGTGTGCTTAGAGTTTAGATGTATTTTTTTGGTTAAAAGAAGAACAAGAGGAAAGAAGAAAGATCTGTTTCACTGGGTGGTCTCCTTTTTTACTTTTTCAATCGTCCTCTCACTAATACAACAATATATAAACTATATTATTATACTGCAACAATACATGAGATGAGATGCTACACATTACTATGTTGAGACGAAAAAAAACAATAGCTTTTTTGTATGAGTTCTCGTGCGTTTTTTTACAATATAAAGAAAAAAAGTGTTTTTCATCATCCAATTGAAAACATTATAATCGAAGAAAAAAAAGGAATCAAGACATGGTATACTTGTATGTATCGTTGTTATGGCATCATCATCGTTACAGGAAATAGGAAAAAATACGCATATAGATACTTATAATACATACATATATATTTAACTAGAGGTGGTTTTCATCCGATTTTATTTTTTCACTTGGTTGGTCAATCCATTTATTTATTATTATTATTACTATTATTATTAAATAATAATATATTAAACATACACAGATAACATGCGTGCTTAGACAGGTTTATAGATAGATAGGTAGGTAGAAAGAGAGAGATCTCTAGCGAGTGCGGTTCCTTTTGTTGTCGTGTTCTTTCCCTTAAAGAAATAAATAAATATATATATATATATAAGTAATATGGTACACAATTATTTGAGTGTGTAGAAAGGTACTTCAAATACTTTAAATTTATCATTATATTGTATTCAAACTAGTTCAAACGAACGAACGGTTTTATAAAAACGAAAAAGAAACATCATGAATGAAAAATCATTAGTAAATTGCTAATTAATCGGTATCGTAATTATTAATCATCATGGTTATTATTGTTATTATTATTATTATTATTACTAAAATACGACGACTTTTTGCTACTACCACTACTACTACTATTACCAACTACCAAGTGTTGACAACTGTGTGTAGTTTCGTTTCAAATTTTTGCTCCAAAATAACGTATATACCTATACACCTTTGTAATATATACAAACATTATTCATCATCATCGATAAAGAAAAATTGTTACATTTACCAGAAAATACATTATTATTATTATCCTTTTCTTACTACTACTACACACGCATTCTCTTTCTCTGAAACCGTACAGTTTAAAAAAAATATATATAGTTATACGTTTATACTACGATTATTACACATTGTCAATGTTTATAAATGTGTGAGTATATATATATACATATATAATAATCTATATACCTATCTATATGTATACCTACATATAGTACATCTATGTGTGTTTTTTCTCAAAATGTATCCATTTATACATAGACGCGCTATTTATATGATTGCTGTCATTGTAAAAATGTATTTATAAAAACGAGCGAGCGAAAGAGAGATAAATAGAACTTACTCCAACAACCGCTAGAATAAGATGAAAAAACTGCTATTATTATTATTTTATTATTATTTTATTATTATTATTATTATTATTATTATACATTACTGCTATATACTTGTCCTATTACTGTATGATGTTATATTATAATAATGTTATATATATATATATCTATATAAATAATATTTACAACTATGTAACCTTTTTTGTTAGTTTTTTTGGCAGAGATTACTGTTACATGTGAGAATAAGACAGAATACAATATTTTTATAGACAACAGTTTTGAAGTACCAGTATAATAGTGTAAGAGTATCTTATCAAAAAAATATAGAAAAAATAAGAAAAAAATACTAAGTTTTTTTTTCTCCTCAAGCGAGGTAAAGGGAAAAAAATATACTACAACTCGATATAAAAATAGGCTTTGAATATATTGCATGTCCAAAAGCTGATCATAGTAAAAACAATGCAATAAAAGTAAAATGTCAGTAGACTTTAACCTTTAAAAAAAATTTTTATACGCATGCTGTTTGTCTATTTTTATTTTTTTATTTCATATGATCCATATTACCATCATTGCATTTGCATATTATTTTGATTTCATACTGTTTTACGATTTAAAAAAGAAAAATCATACGAAAAAAAATTCAGTCATACTACCATACATGTACCATTTGTTGGTAATAGCACGTCACTAGAGTCGATGTCGTAAAATAATGTACATCATGCCACGTGCATAATTGCATTTATAATGTCGATAAAAAGTTGGAAAAAAGAATGATACAAATACTTATATAAAAATCAACCATCGCCAACAAACAAACTAGCCCGCAGAGACAGTCAGTTAGACGAAGAAGAAGGAGGAGAAGGAAAAAAAGTGAATTCTTTTTTTTTTGTTTCGTGAAATGCCCCATTGTCGTCACAAAAAGATATCCGGCAGCTTCACCGCACGTGTTTCATCTATTTTACATGGATTCATACATAAATTTATCGTGCATTCTAAATAATGGCGTCATTACAAGCAACTGTTTCACATCCACACAGACATAAGAGCACATGCATCTCACCTCATCCTTACTGTCGTCAGCATGATCATGATCATGATGATGATGATGATCGTCGTCGTCGTCGTCTAAAAAAATCTACCGGAACGGAACGGTATGAATGGACATTTACTATTTATATACAGACATTTACTTACTGTTTTTGCAAGAAAGTTACTGTGCTCTCTCGTACATCATCCTCTCTTTATATGATAAATATTCTCAATAAAATAAAAATAAACTACATTTTTTCGAATCGTTGATAAATTCACCATGCATTATGAAAAATAAAAATCTTTTTTAAAGTAAATAAGTATAATAGTAATATATGCATTCGAATAAATGCACATTTGAAATTAAATTAAAATCCAGATAAAATCTCATCGAATAATGTAAAGTTGTACGTACATATAATGTTGTGAATGAAACTTGCTGAAAGTAAACTGATAAAAGGGTTTTTACTACTTTTATAAGAAACATGCATGCACATGCAAAGTTTTAGAAAGGTAAAAAATACATACATACGTTCAGCAACCTATTTATTTCTATAGCAGTAACATTTACCATTACCCTTCCAGCCAGATATAAACGTGGTTGTATGAATGAAGCACAGCAGCAGCAGCGGTAGCGGCAGTACAACTGTTTTGTTCTGGCAGCTGAAAATTGTTCATTTCCAGAGGAGCTGATTGCATGCTTTGTCGCAATTTTAAGTGAGGAACACCCAACAACACGTAGGAATGAACTGGAGCCTTCATGCAGACACACTTACCAGCAACTGTTTCTTCTTGGAAAAATTCCCCCCCTTGTACTCTATTTTTTTACATGTAGACAACATTGTTTGAACATGGTGTAATTGTGTTTTGCATGAAATTGTATTATTTGCAAATAACTAGTCAAAACTAAGCCAAACACCATAGTCATCAGCATGATGGCTTAAACGCCAAAAAAAATTCTCAATTTTGCTACTTTGTATTACTACTACATATATATACTCTGCTGTTATATTAAGTACAAGTATTTTTGTCCATCATGTCATGTCATGATGTTGCAATTTTTTGAACACTGGCATGCTAGCCCCCACCGCATATTGTACACGGCTCTACATACATACATGCATGTATTTACTTCTTATAAGTAAAATCACTTTTCATACGGACAATGATGCAACTAGTTTGCAGACAGACATGGCACTTTTCTTTACAAAGTCGTGAGCAAGCAAAAATAGCAGCTAATAGGCAAATATTATATTGTGTTGTGTAGGCATACCTAGTTACAAGTACACACTTTCCTTTCACAGTAGCATGTATGTGTGCAAGGAGTAAATAGCAGCAACAGAAACAGCGTCGTCGTACTCGGTTGTCGTTGCATGGAATATTAAATAGGTCTCTGGCTTTCCTGAAAATAGTGGAATTATACAAGAGGAAAAGTTAAGCCACCTACTATAACTTGTAGTTGTAGTACGCTACCCGCATCGTACCTACCCAGTATTTGCGTTTGGCTCTTATATAATACGTGGTCGTCCTCCTCCTACATTTTTATTATGAACGCAGCCAATAATATATAATATAAGATATATCGCCAATGCAGTAAATATTTGGGTCACTAGCAGCAGGCAGAAATTACACTGAATTTAGGTCATCGAATTTTCTCCCTTTATTTCTTCAATTCCCCTTCCGTTTTTACCTTTCTCTCTGTTTTCTTTTATTCGCTTTCTCACCCACTCTATATGAGACAATTACAATGGGATGAGTACCAGACAGGTATGTATTTTGTACGTATGCTTGTGTTATAATATGGGATTGCTAGTTTTTCATGTGTGCTCGCACATTTCATTTCATCGGCAACTGTAATTTTACTGGTAAGTGTCACTGCGGCTGTTGTTAGGAGGCCGGACATATTAAAACAAACAATTCCAAGAAACCGGCGACACTGATCGAAATCTGTTGGTTATTTCATTCCTCGATTTATTGTCCATGAAAACTTTTTGGCTGGACGTTTTTACGTGTCGATGTTGTGCTTTTGTCGGTTGTGAAAGGCGTAGTCTTACCCTCTTCCTTTGCATAAATGCCTAAAAATAATATTGACAATGGAGACACGCGTGGACATGTGGACAGACCGACAGCAAACAGTACTACAGAGGGCAGGCAAAATAAACGCAATCGTAAATATTGCTATCGACTGAACAAAATAGGCAAGGAATGAATTAATAGTTGGCGCAAAAATATTTCCAATATCGTGAAAATGCTACGGCAAACTTTTCCTATTTTTGAAATATGAAGGCTAAAAAGAAAAAACAATAATAATAAAAGTTTATTTTTGCAAGCAAGTGACCGACTTTGAGTTTTGATGGGAATTTTGATAAAAGTCCATAAACGGACAAATACCTACAAACATATATACATGGATACCCACTTTCCATGTCAAACCTGTCACCGTGCATACACACTTGACAACTTTTAAATTTTAATTAGCCACTACTAGACAGAAACATGGCTAGCTGAACCTTGATCACGTACAATATGTCGAGTTTCAGTATTACGTTGTTAGGAAGAAGGAAGTTTTAGAAAATCGTTTGTTGTTTTTACTTCCAAGTAAAGTTTGTAATGAGGTCATTGATAGGTGATATGGACTACATACAATACTTGATGTGCCTACTCAATTTTCGTCGATATTACCAAATCAACTATTTGTATGCATAATTAATAATGAACATGGGCGGCTACTAATCGAAATGAAAATCCTTCCAAATACACTGCCTAATGTTCAAGGACTAACTAGCTTACTTGTTTACTTATATCGCACACGGTTTCATCATCAGCAGGTGGATATCATTAATCTGGTAAATATATATATATATATATTCAGCGTAAAATTGAAATTTACAAATGTTGTAAAAGTAGCAAAGTACTTATCATCGGTTTGATAACTTGGTTTAATGTAACAGTAATCCCTTTTCTCTGTACAAACTCAAATAAAACATTACATATTCTCCTTGCGTCTTGTACCAACAGCACAACTAAATGAAAAAATTGAACAGACCGTATTTTCTAATTAGAACAATAATCAATTCTGCCTGTGCCACTAAACAATCTTATTTTAATGTAAATGTAAAATGCATACTGCAATTAAAGTTAGGTAGCACCATGTCGCTATAAATTGCATTTTTGAAATTATTTTCACCCGAAAAGAATTGCATATCATAGCAAATGTCTTATACAATTATCTAA
>JAHZMT010000610.1:1613-27928 GCA_027743785.1 Sinhomidia bicolor | reverse complement strand
ACTCCTTGGTTTGATAAATTTGAAAAACTTTGCATATTGCGTAGGATTTACGGTCGTTGATAAAGCCGGACAAAGCTTCAAAGCCTTAATGGAACAAGGTATTGTACAGTACGGCAAAGAAATTACAGAGATTGGCGAACTTGCCACAAAAGAATATGAGGTTGAGCATACCCTAAACAAAATGATAAGTGAAATAACCCGTCACGAAGTCAAAATTGCTCATCACGAAGAGTTTAAGATGCCATACGTAATCATTGCTCCAGCAACAATGAAAACTATTGGCGAGTACATTTCAATCACCGACCAGCTAGCAGCAAATCCCTATAATGGGCCTTTCCGCGAAAAACTTGGCACGTGGGAGAAGAAAATCAAACTGTCAAAGACAAACTTGGTGATATGGGTGGATTGTCAGGCAAAATGGCTACAGATGCAACCAACATTTATTACTCCAGAGGCACCGGTCAAAATGCCAGTTACATATAAACTCTATGAAAAAATTCAGCGTATTTGGCATAGGCTGATTAGATTGGCTAGACATACAACGGAGGTTTGTAAACTGAACCTTACAAAGAAAAAGTATATGAAATTGGAATTTCCATAATATTTTTCATGCAATCCATAATTTCTTAGATTTTGGAACTGGCCAGCGATAATACGACTATGGCCAGTTTGCATCAATTTTCTGCTCTTTTGGCTGTCATTCAAAAGAGCTTGGAGGAATTCTTTAGACCAAAAGGCTCCGATGAATCGGATGATGACTAGTTAAACTCTAGTAATATTGGTAATTTATATTCAAAGAATGTTCAGAATACAAAAATGTTTTTGGTAACTACTAATTTACTTTATACAATATATTATATTACAATAAATTACTGTATAATGGTATAATGTATAATAATAACCAAACCTATTGATTTCACAACATTACTCCACCGTAAAAGCATTTACTTACGTACGTAGGAAATGGGTGTGGTTGCAACTCGGTATTTGCACTTTTTAAACTTTTAAAATTGAAAAGAAAATGATTGTACCAAGAGCTGGACAAACAGGTAATTCCTGTTATCAGACTGTGCCGTCCATTCCATCTAGTATATAATATCTTATGTCACCTTCCTACTCATTTCCTCGGCTTAGCAATTTGGTTGTTGAGAAAAAGTAGAGACTATTAAAGTAACATGATAATGATGATTAATAAAAGTACAATAAAGCTAATAAAGCCAAACCATTAACTTTGACAATGTCCTTGCAAACCACCAACAAAACTTACCAGTGCAAAGTTTACTTTCATCTACTACACTACATGCCACTTGTAGTTCCAAAACTTGTTCATCATCATGTCTGTCAAAGTAGTCCGACTAGCAATTAACATAAACAATGCGATCTATAACAGTCTTTATAATCCATTTTTATTCTTTGACCCTGGTGGTGAAATAATACTTTTGAAAAAAGTGAACGAGAAAGCAAGACTTATTCCATGGTACTTTGACCACCTAGTTGGGGTGCTCTTGTATGGTTTTATGGCTTGCACATACTGTGCTATTCGTCAACTACTTGTTCTCAACAAGGAACCCAGCAAAAATGTTAACCTTCTCGGCATAACCTTGCTCATTTCGGCCTCGGTCACAGCGTACACACAATTTACCATTGCGCTGGCCATGATTAATCAAGGCAATGAAATTACTGGGGGAATGAATGCGTTGAGAAAATATCAATCCACTTTGTCGTATCGTAAGTTTAATTTTTAAAAAAACCAACTATTTTGATTGAAAAGTTATAAAGATACAAATCACGTTTTTAAAATCAGGTTACCCCATGCAAGCATTCGAAGTGGCAATGGAGACTGAAAACGGTTCAAGCATTCTGAACCAACGTTTTCTCGGCTTTTGGCTCCTTTCAACAATGATTTTGTCTGCAAGTGCAATATTCTTTGCATTTCCAGCAGTTTATTTTAACATGGACCCCTTGCACTTTATTTTCAGGGACATTAACGAATACTTTCATATTCCAATCTTATCATACTTTTATCCGCAAGTTATTTCGAGGCTCTTTTTTTGCCTACTCTATTTATTCTGTGTCAGCCGATCCTACAGTTTCTTGTACATTTTTGGACTACTTCAAATGCAAAGCTACAAGTTGTCTTTGGCGTTTCTTGCAAAATTACATTTGGCCTCCAATCTATTTTCCGAGCTCCGAAAAATGCGCATCCTTCATTCCTGCTTGTACTCATTTTCTAATGTCTTATACGCCATGATTATGCTGTACGGTCAACTGACCATCCTATTGATTTGGACCGTGGCTCGGGGCTGGAATCGATTACCACCTTTGGTCATGATATTTTTACCCGTTTTCGCTTGCATCATAGGAGGGTGGACATTTTCCATAATGACTATCATTGGAAATGTTCACAAGGCATCAATAGAAGTCGTCAACAAGGGGAGGCATAATATTCCACCAAAATTCCGTGGTAAGCTACTGGGTTATCAACTAATCAAACGAGAGCGTCTAGTTCAGCTTACAATGACATTCAAATGTGGCTTCTCTGTTTGTTATCTCCAAAGAGTCTGGATTGTTTTTTCTTTTCAAACTATTAGAAAATGTTGCCAATTCAATCATTATTTTTAGAGTTTAAGCCAGTCAATAAGAAACCGGTATGTTTTGTTGTTGAGTACCTTTTCGTGACATGATGTAACTAATAATAGCTTACATTCTAGAATGCATGTCTTTTCAATTTAGAAATAGTGCTACAATGCGCCCAAAGTCAAAAAGCGTGCAGTCGTTCATCACGATGTCAAACATTTTTTTGTATAAATTGAAACCACCACATGTACGTACATACATACTACATTAGGATGACTCCAGCCAATTACGAAAAACAGGGCAAAAAATTCTTCAAAAAATAAGATACGCATGTGAGAATAAATGTTGCGCCTAATTTGTTATTGTTGCATCATGCTGTCTGCCTTGGCATTCTATACAGTTTTTTTTTTGTTTATAAGGCATGCATTCGTTCAGTTCTTCTAAATGAACCCAGAGGCTATTTATTTATGACGAGGTGTACGTAGAAAGCTGTGTAACTTTTAGGGTGCATTTGTATAAAAACAGTTGAGTTTGAATAATTACAGGCGTTTTGATAAAGGATTGGTCTACAAAGTCAATAATTAAATTTAAGAAATGCATAATATTCAAGTATTGAAATTAGTTTGCCAAAAGTAAATAATGATAATGCTGTGACAAAATTTCGGTTTTCTTGTCCCTTAATTGTTTTTTTTTAATTTCTAACCAATGGCGTAATACAAGGTATGTGTTGAAATGTAATTGTGAAATTTTTATTTTCCAGCTATATATCCAGGATGAACAAAAAAGCACACGCACGTAAATTATACATACCTAACACAAACAGGGCGTGGTTGTATTTTTCGTTCACAATGAGTTTCAAAGCAATGCATGGTGAAATAATAGCATGTTGCAAGAATTTCACAAAAGTTACTCACAGATGTAGTCTTTACTTCATAGATAGCATTTCAGCTCTTTGCAATGATCATTTTATCAAACAACCTTTACTACACACAAGGATGTAAGAAAAATGCAGGCAATTTGAATAAATTTTTTAAACGGATGTCTTTTCGGTTCTGAAATTCAATTTGTATTTAGTATAATATCCTTCATATATTTTTATTCCAATGTCAGACGTTTGTACACCACGTGTTCATTGCTCTACGACACTGCATTTTACATTGTATTTGGGTGTATGGCCTAGTTTTTTTAGTACACATCACACCATATCATTTTTGGCAACAAGAAGTCAAGTGCAAGGTCGTTTTTATATGCGCTAACATAAAATGTGCTGTATATTTTTCAGGATTTACAATGTAGTTACCCTTTACTCTGTTTTGTAGACCAGTCTAAATAGGCATACAAAGCATAAAAATGATGGCTAACTGCAAATTGATAGTATCTCCAGCAGCAGCAGTAGCCGAACCAGTAGCTGGAGTTGGACTCATTTTATTTTTCATACACAAACGAACTGCATCTAATTACTTTTGTACTCTATTCTTTCACGTGCACTGTATACAATTAATATATGTGGTACCTATTACGAAATAATGACTTAATTTTGGCTACCACGTGAAGAAAACCCCAAATATGAAGTAAATTGATCATAAAACTCTTTAATAAAATTTTTCATGATGAGATACCTGTTTCAGGGAGAGGGGCGAGGTGAGCATAACCAAATAAAAAAGTCAAACAACTTCTCTACTACAACTACAGTCTAAAAGTTGTTCCTGGTTTATTGATTCACGATCTCATCTGTCTAGATTACTTGCTTAAGTCTATCATTAGGTGACACTAATTAATTTCTACAAACTGTTTACCCATTTTCATCACAAATATGCTAGAATGTGAAATTATCCTGCGATCCCAGAAATTATTACGTCAGATAATGAATAGCAGGGGTGGAATCAGAAATCAATATTTTTGCTGCACATGTGAACAAAAATAAACCATAGATAATTGTCTACCATACAAACCCAATGGCCAATGCAAAATGTACTACTATCATGCACGTAGTACATTATTGGGAAGATGAGACAATAAATATAAGCAATTTAAAGCAACGTGTATCATGTCCTACCATGACCATTTTTTTACTTTAAGTCTTTGTCTGCAGCTTTGAAGAATTTATTATATCATGATGACGAAGAAGGAATGTTGCTCCATTGATCGGCTCTCGCTTGGCTCACTGACCAACAAAGTCTTCATGATGTAAACAAGAATTTAAAAAAAAGTTATTATATTTGTGAAGAGTGAATTACAATAAACTACTTATTATCGTCATCATCATTATTTGCATTACACCCTGCGCACGAAGATGACTCCTAAGTAGAAAAAGAAGATGAACACCAAAACTGAATGTTCACTACAAAGCATACATGTTAAAATTTATGGTTTTGCACGAGAACATTGTGTAGTCATTCATGCTACACTTTGCAGAAAAGGGCTGGAGGCAAAAATTATCATAATGAGTTTAATAGGCATCCATTGTGATAGTTTGTTACTTTATGCTATTCAACACCAATGTTCGTACTATAATGTTCCGTAGCACATATTTGATGACATTACGTATAGTTTTTCATAAGGTGGCAGGTTTACTAAAATTATCAAATGTACGATTAAAACTGAGAATTCGTAACAATATCAAAACATACCTATTTAGCTACATTATAATAATATTAAATTGCATTTAAGGTGTATATAGGTAAGTTATTATATATAACCAAATAAAATTAAGGCGGTGGTAGTGATGAGCAGCTATATAGATAGCTATTATTATTATTATTATGTTTTACGACGATATATCGACTTACATCCAAAATGCCATGACCCTGCCCTTTTCTTGCCGTAGTAATCGCATAATATTCTTTGATGAAGTCGGGATGAGTTTGCAACTGTTAACACGTAAAAAAGAGAATGCTACGGCCGAACTGCTTTTTAAAAGAAAAAAATGCGTCTTCTAGGACGAGGATGTTTTATAATATTCTATACATGCATTTGAATACGTTTGGACAATTGAAATATATGCAATCAAGGACGGGTAGATCGTGGGGTTGGTTTCGTATATAAATTGATTAGACTCCAGCAGATTCACTAATCATTCACTTGTCAGGTGCATCATCAAAACAATCTCTTTTCTTTGGAAAAGCAATTCAAACTCTCAACATGAAGGCTTTTGTAAGTTTCCCATAATACCTAATATTAAGAAGTGGAAATAATCGCTTGTTTTGTGGTTAATTTGTTGGAAACAAACCGAAATGAAAAAAAAATTTGGATTCAAAACAATGAGCAAGCAAATTGTAGTTCAGTGATGGGAGTGAGGTATGAAAACTAACTTAAATTTCCATTTGTGTCTAGATTGTCTTAGCTGCTATTGTAGCCAGCGCTTCCGCTGGAGTACTTTTGTCTTCTCCACTTTCCATTGCTCCAATTGCTCGTACCGTTATTGCTGCCCCAGCAGCCGTTGCAATTGCACCAGCAGCTACCGCTACCCAATATCACGCTCAAGATGAGCTCGGCCAATTCAGCTACGGATATGTGAGTTGAAAATTTACATTGAAAAAACATGATGCAATAATGCAAAGACAAATTTTTAAACATTAAAAACTATGACAGGCTGGTGGACCATCTGCCAAGACCGAAACTAAGACCATTGATGGAGTCACCCGTGGTGGATATTCCTACATTGATGCTAACGGTAAATTATAATCAAAGTAATTCTATTAAAGTCCAGTTGTACGAGTTGAGTGACCTCGTTTTTAACATTTCAAATATACTAGGACTTCTTCAAACTGTCAACTACGTTTCTGATGCCCTTGGATTCAGAGTTGCTGCCACCAACTTGCCAGTAGCCCCAGTTGCTCAAGCAGCAGTTATCCCAGGACCAATCCCAGTTCAAGTTGGAGAAACCCCAGAAGTTGCTGCCGCCCGCGCAGCTCATCTTCAAGCTCACGCCAAGGCAGCAGCTGAAGCCGCAGCAGCCCCTGACAACTAAACACAGTTATAATTTTCGTCGTCATGTCTAAGATCCAAATAAAATCTATATAGCGACCTTTTTTGTTACACAGCTTTTCTTCCTCTTTTCTTTCCTCTTGTTGTAAATGTCATTTACCTCCTCAATAAATCGCTCAACTTCATATATACAAAATATTACATTTCCATAAATTTCCAAAATCTCATAAAATTCCTTTTCTGTAGCATCCTCACTCAAACTGTTCTTGTTGCAAACAGCGAGCGCCACCAAATAGGCGCTATTATAAATTATTTTTAACAACGAGGCAGTAGTGTAGTAGTAGTAGTAGTAGGAAATCAGAATGCGACATTATTTGGGCTTGCCAATGCATTTTTTCTGAATGTTGATTGACGTATGTCCATTATGCTCATTCCAGGTTCATGAACAATGACACAAGGATAGCATCGTCCTTAAAGATAACATCAAAAGTCAATACGTGCATATATTATCGCGTTTTGCTTGCCGCGGGCTACTACACATTATCCATAACTATTGTCTACAATCAATTAAACGTCATACCGTTACAATGTAGTACATTGGAATTCTCGTTCTCAACAAGATCGTTTATAATGATGGTTTTTTGCAAGAAAATGATATGCAAATATTGCCATTACGCTTGCTGCTGCCGATTCATTCGTGCAGAAATGCAGGCAATAAACCATCCTCTAAATACCAAATGATGCAGAATTCATGCACAAAAAACGATTGCATTGTGTAAAATTAATAGCAAGCAATGTGTCGTTTAGTTATTATGGATGAACCGTCAAAATAATGAAATCGAGATGCGAGTTGAATAATACTTTTTATATTAGTCACACATACGCAAACGTATTATACTCTAAACACGCTGCTGCCGATTCCAATCAATTCCTTAATGGTCAGCGTCAACACTTGCCGACACAATTAATCCAATCATGTGCCTATTATTGCCTATACACAGTAAACAGGTAGATGTATAGTAAAATAATGTTTTGTAATATAAAAATATCGCTAGTTCAAACCAGCAGCACCCGCAGCTACCACTATGCAAATTAGCTGTGCAAATTAATAACTGGCTATTCTCAATTCATTGGCTTAAATGGATATTTTTTTTCTTATCCGCGATGGAAAATTATGAATAGAAGTAGTCGTTAAACGACATACATTTGCTTACTCCAGATTTTTTCCTCTGTTATTATTTCATGAGTACCAACCTTTAGTTCAATCATTACATTATTACAGAAGAAGTACAAATGTCTAATATTATAGACCATTTAATTGATATGAATATCGCATCATATAAATCAATCAACTTGTATTTTTATGTTTTATATCTCTTGCATTCCGTCTCCTCAACATTACGTAGGATTACCACCTTTACAGCCATCATTATTACAATCTTAACTTGAAAGACGACTTGTCTACGTGCTACCATGTATTTTTAATATTTTGCTTTGATTAATCAATAATCCATTTTAGCTCAGCAGGAACTTTATAGTAGTAGCAAGGTTTACGGTAATGCAAAACTTTAGCTCTGGACAAAAGAGTTTTGCAATGCCACAAATCACAATAAAAATGGTAATATGGCATACCTACACCAATATTATTATTAGACAGAACCACGCTTAAGAAAATTGATAACAACGGATTGACTATTATAAGGTAACAAGGCACGTTATAGGAAGTGACTTTACATTTTGGTGGTGGTGGGAAGAATACGTTATTAGTAGTGCGTAAATTAATCCTGCAGAAAAACTGTGTGCATCGACAAAGATGTGTCATCATGTCAAACGCTATATTGTTGAACGCCAAAAATCGTAAAAAGTATTGTATTACTTTCAGTTGTGCTGCTGGTGATGCTTTTGGCATCAACAACCACGTGTTTTATCGTATACACGCACATAAACAATTTATGACATGAGATGGGACTTTATGCCTGATTTTACGAAGAGGTTGGTGTATAAGGAAGGGGTGGAGATGGTCGTGAAGATTATTTCTTTGATTACCCATTTGTATCACTGCCCCTTGCTATTTTCGAGTGCGTGCGTTATAATAATGCTCAGCAATGATGATGATGTATAGTAGTGTCGATATATTTGCAGCTGGCGTGTTGGACCATATTATCTCGCCATCTTGTACTAATAAAACAATATTTATTATTTTTCTTGTCATCCCATCACTCCACTCCTATATATATGTATGTATATATGTGATCATGTAGTGCACACTGTGCGCACTTGAATATCTTATTCCCACATTGAGTACGCATTATAAAAAAAGTTTTAACAATGTGAAACCACCATCACCACTAAAACCATCATCATTATCGACTATATCACCACGGACGGACCAACAAAACCGTCCTCCTCTTTCGTCTCTCGAGCATCGCTGATGCATTGTTTTTGGAATAACTAGATATTCATGTATAGGTATATGTATATGCAATCAAAAGTACTTTTTATTACGACATTGTTTGTTATACTCCACTCCACTAACTTGTCATGTATTCCTTTTACAATACGCTGGTAAATGCTCAATACTCCAATTCTCTTACTTATTTGAGCAAATTGAGGCATGCAAAAAACAGTCATAATTACATGGTAAGAAATAAGAATGGGATTTTTATACAACTTGGTCTCGGCATCTTCACGCTTGCTTACCGACATAACTAACCAAACTGTACGCACCGATAATACACAGTTTATGTCCCTATAATCACAATATGTACAATAACTATGATAAAAGTCTACTTCAACATCATCAATGTGTGGTATCCCTACCCCTATTTGCTAACAACATACATAATTTCCAGGTATGTTTTAATAAGGTATGGGATCAAGCCGGTAATTACTTGATCCTTTTTGTTGACGCTTGTTGCAGGCGTAATGATACCGTATGCTTTTTTGCAATTTTTTTTCATCCAGTTCCTATCTTTGTCGTTTATCCGCATTTACTTGAGACGAGAAACCAGATTTTTCATATAAAGATACTGATATTTCATGTCGTTATTGGAACGCGATGAGAATACCTACCAAGGACGAGGGTGAATTTTTGTATAAAATGGCTGGAGCCGTACTTGGATCATTGTCATTTAGTGCTGTGAAGTTCCAAGAGTTAAACAACATTTTCAAAGAGTTCCACCTCAACAACAACCAAATCAATCAAAATGCGTGCTGCTGTAAGTTGTTTTCAGGAAAAAATAAAATTTCATGTCTTAAAAATGAAATTGGTTTTTTGGGGAAAGTGAACCATTGTTTTAAAATTATGTTAATCTTATTTAGATCGTTTTCCTTTCCTGCGTCGCTGTGGCCTCTGCCGGTCTTTTGGCCCCAGTCGCTGTTGGAGGAGCAAACCAATACCACGCTCAAGATGAGCTCGGTCAATATTCTTATGGATACTCTGGAGGTCCATCTTCCAAGGTTGAGTCCAAGACCGCTGACGGAATTGTTCGTGGTGCCTACTCTTACATTGATGGACACGGACTCGTTCAAAATGTCAACTACGTCTCTGATGCCCTCGGATTCAGAGTTGCTGCCACCAACTTGTAATTGAAAAACAGCAATTTTCTTTTAAACACTTCAAATTGCCATCCGAAATTTAATATTTTTGTGTTCTTTTAATAGGCCCGTCGGACCTGCCCCAGCCCCAGCTGTAGCTCTTGCTGCCGCTCCCGTCGTCCGTGCTATCGCCGCCCCAGCTGTAACTTACGCTGCTGCCCCAGCCGTCCGTGCTATTGCCGCTCCAGCTGTAACTTACGCTGCTGCCCCAGCCCTCATTGCCCCAGCCGCCCACACCATCATCGCTGGACAACCCACCTACGTGTAAGGATTAAGGAAGCGATTTATAAAAAAATATTATTTTAGTTGCAATTGATAATTTGTTGACCAATAATAATACTATTATTTGGACAAATCATGCAACAATATTATTATTTTTGAATTTTTGCAGCGCTAAGGCAGCTCCACTTAACAATGGTGCCGTCCACGTAGCTTCCCTCCCATTGCCCCCAATCGATACCCCAGAGGTCCAAGCCGCCCGTCTTTCTCATCTTACCGCCAAGTTGGGTTAATTCGAAAATAGCGTGTAATTAATTTTACGTGTTAGTTCGAACTTACGCCTTCCTTTCAATTGGTTCTTTTTTCTTTTGAGATGATGCGTTACCTCTTTACTTCACAGCTCTATAAAATGACTGAAACTTTCTTATTTTATTTTTTAGTTTTTAGTAATATATGATTTTATGGTTATATATTTTTGTACAAACCCGTCTTTTGTGCTTTTCCCTTTCTCGTGTTCTTTTTTGTACTTCAAACTATAGTAGTTTCTTTCTAATATTTTTTTGTCTTCCTTGCAAGCGAAATAAATTAATTTTTCCAGCATAAATTAGTACTTTGAAATTTGATATTTCATTTCGCATAGCATACACCAACGGTATCATACACAAGCGTTATAACCAAAGGCTATAACCCCCTTAGGCTATAACAGTATCTTAATATCATTAGTCCAAGCATATGTATGAAAGACCTGTAGCCCATTTCACCACCAATTGAAAAGTGCAAAGCAAAGTTCTTATTATGCATTTTCCCCATTTAAAATTGTATCCATGGTTGTACTTTGCAATCGTAAATTGGAAAAATACACAAGAAGGACTTTGCTTTGCCTTTTCTATTTTTGGTGAAATGGCCTACTGATTCAGTGTAGTCTCACTCAACTTGTACAGTTATACAATCACCTAACAACAATGGTTTTTCTATATTAGGCAATTATTCCATTATTACATTTTTGATTGACGCCAATTCTAACTAAGTGTGAATGAACGCTTAATATGATATTGTATATAGTGGATTAGATACTTAGTGGTTATCTGTTTCAGTAATAATAAGTCACCAATAAGCAGTACAAACTTTCCTTAACGCTCCACCAAATTCTAGTGCTTTTGTCTCACTAGGTTATTAATAGCGCAAGGAGAATTAGGATAACAACGTGTATTTTCGATAACGTTTTGTTAACTTTCGTTTCAGCACAATCCAGTTCCCAGCGACAGAGCCGCATTTTTAATAGAAACCCCTTTTTCAATCAAAACGCGTCAACTTCAAATATGGACACTAATAGAAGGTTTCGTAATAATGGCAAATTATTTTTATGTTATTAATGCTTTCATGAACTTATTAAATATATGACATCAATCGTATTTACTTGCACAACCTAAAGTGAGGAAGGCTCATACTCTGATGACTTTGAGCATGACATGGAATCTCAAGATTCCCCAATTTCAGAAGACAAGATTGAGATTAAGGTTTACAAGTCTTCCGTTGGTGCTCTGACTATACAGCCAAAGAAAGTTTCCAAAAATAATTTAGCCATGCTATCTGATGATAACAACAGCAAATCTACACGAACCTTGAGTGAATTGTCTCTTATGCAAATGAAAAGCGACAAAGTACCTACAACTGCTGGTGGTGGGGGAAGGGGTTTGAGAAGAGTTGGTAGTAAAAGTAACAATAGTGGTATGAGAATCTCCAGTGGTGGCAAAAATATTTCCCTTAAAGTGAATTCCGGCAGTAGAACATCTTTGAATACAATGGGAAACCAATCATTTACTCTATGCAGACCTCTTGCTAAAGAAAAAATAGATCCTCACGACATTCCCGCATCCGTTGCTGCATCACTGTCTTCTGTCTCGCTTTCCAGACTGAGCCTAAGAAACCGGTCTGCCACCTCAAGTGGATTTCCACGAGGCACGCCTAATAACAATATTAGACGAGTTGTTGCGCATACGAGCATCAAAGAAAAGTCATATGCCTCTGCAAAGTATAAAACCTATCATAATCCACCACTGCTAAGGGGAAGTAATCAGCCACCTTTAAAAGCCGGTATGGCTAAACCAAACACAAACGTGGCTCAACGGGTGGCGTCAGCAAAGCGAATGACGATTATGGACCTCAAAAGTAAAATCAAATTGCTGCAAGATGAAATTGAGGTAATGAGTCAAAGATGTAAGGATCTAACAATAATTTATGATGATGATAGATATTATTATTATTATTTTATTGACTTTTATGGCAGAAATTGAAAAAGGAAAATCGGTTCCTCAATCATTTACATCATAGACAAGATAACGCTTTGAGAAAATGGGAAGGAAAAGATGCAGAATTACCAAAATTATTAAATCAGCACAAGGATGAGATTAGGGCGCTACAAGAACAGTTACGAAAGGTACAACAAAAATTATTGAAACGTGCGAATTTGATAGTTAAAGTTTTGCAATTTCTAGGCCCAACAAAATTCTCGAGATCACAATGAAAAATTGTCTATGCGCGACAAGAAAATTCTAAGACTAGAAAATGAACTGGATAAATTGAAGGCTCTGGTGCACGAGGAGCATCTTCAAGATCGGCACACACTGCAACAGGATTTGGACATTACTCGTATGAATCTAGTTGGAGCGGAGAAACGGATCAGGGAGTATATGAGACATGTGGAAATTCTGGAAAAAAATCATAGACATCAACTAGCAGCTCAAGAAAGGAAGCTTATCAAAGTGAATACACATACTTATGAGCTTCAACAAGTTGTGGCAAATCTCAAGTTAGCCCTGAGGGTATATGTTTAGCCTTGTTATAATCATAATAATCACAATTTGCCTCTTTAATAAGTAACTGAAAAAGAAATTCCAAATGAAGGTATTTACATATTCTCAACTCTCATGCCATTTTTTGCAGAACAAAGATAGAATGCTCAATTACATACAAATGAGATCAACTGGCAGAACGCTCATCAGAGCATTTCATGCCGAAAGAGTGGATCGTGGTGATGACATGCTATACGGCACAAGGTTTATTTTCCACCAACTTATTCTTCTCCCTCAAAACTTTAGCAGTACTCTGACAATATTTTTTTAAATTTCAAGTAGTATTCAAACTGATCTGACGAGACCATATCAACCGCCTCCCCTACCCCCACTAGTAAAGTCTCATAGCTTTGAGTTTGGAAGTTCACGGTGCTCTTCACCCGTTTTGTTGGACGATATGAAGGATTATGAATTTTTTTCCAGTACTCGACAGTTATCTGATGGGTTTAAAGCAAAGAGTTATCAAAATAACGAGCATGGAAAACTATCCCCGGGGGTATTGTCTCATTGCTTTGACTCCACGGTTCGATCTCAACCGTCGTCACCAAATAAAAAGAACAAGACAAATTCTCGTTCTATTCCATCCTGTTCGATAAAAGCCCATGGAACAAAAGGCGAGCAATTTAATTCAAAATCGGATTCAAAAGTGAAGAGCAGCAACAAGTTTGCTTCCAGTCCACGATCCTTGAAAAAGGCTGTTCCACAAACAAGTAAAAAATTAATTGTAGTGGATAACTTTTCAAATAAATGGAAACATCCAATGGGAAACGGAGATGCTCCAAGAACTGACAAAAGAGTTAATAATAATAATAATTCCATGATAGCCCATTCCACTAGAAAGTCAAAATCACAGGTTGCAAATCCTGGTTTAGAAACTGCAGAAAGCAAAGAACTTGTTTATCGTGGCTCAACAAGTGGCTTTAAGTACGAAGGTCCATTTGTTAATGACGGTGCATGTATATTAAAAAGCAAAAGGGACAGCACTGAAATTTTATACAGTCCAAAATCGGATAAATTAAGTGAAAGAAGTTTATCGTCCATTTGTACAAGTCATACTGTTTCTTCGTCAAGATCAGAAGAAATCATTTCCAACATTGACATTCTAAGCGCAAGAATCAGGGAAAGTTGCGTTTTGATTCCACCACCAGAGGAAGCATACAAAACACCACGTAATCACGGACAAGAAGCTGAGTCTAGTAAAGTTCAAAACGATGTAGAAGAAAATAATAAACCTATAGGTCCAGCAGGCGACAATATGCCGACAAACCAATCGAATTCAGCAGCGCAGGGTGGCGAACCCTTTTACGGAGTACCAAACGAAAATCGGGTTCCAGCGTTTCAAAATGGATTTTTGCAACCCGTTCAAATGGTAACAGAACAGAACATGAATTCACCAAAATCAAACCAATCCTTTGTCTCTCCACGTGTGCAGCTTCATATCGTGCCTGCAACGTCGCACTCTCTTCAACAAGGTCAATTCCAATTATCACCAGCAAACTACTTGACACAAGAAGTTGTAGCCACAAATCAATCACAGCAACTGATTCAAAGCAATGCTGTTCAATATGCAAGTCCACGAATACTCCAAGGTTATGCACCTATGCAGACCGTAAATATCATACCTGAAGCTTCGAATGCAATTATGCAACACCAAGAGTCACAAGGTCAGCAGTTGGTTTCACCGAGACTGGCGGCTCCTTCAGAATATCCCTATTTTTCATTTGCGACCAATTCAGAAATTCCCGAAGGACTTTCATCAATTCAAGCTACTCCACAATACGCTTTTCAAAATCACGGCTTTTCTTCGCCGCGAAGTAGTGTAAACCATGCAACTATGCATTCTTCCCAGCAAGCCATGTTGGTGACGCCGTCAGCAAGAGCTGCATTTCCGCGTATGAGTTTTATCAATTCTAGTCAAGTTGGCAATGCTAATAACACTAATGGCGCTGGTAGTGACCCACTTCCTAGTTTAGCCAATGCTGTCAGTAAGAATCAGTCCACCTACAATCCCAGCTATTATGTGAATCTTGGTAGCTGGAAATAGAAATAATAACTATTTTAAAATGTATTTTGTGCCATAGTTGTAAATTATACTAGACTAAATACACCATGTAACTACTACATAATAAAACATTTTCTTTTGGAATAAATTGTGTTGCTATAAATTATGGTCCGACATATTATTTCTGACTGAATATGTCATAAAAACTTTATTGCGATTTTATCATCTTGGTACAACATTACTAATACACCGGGTTAATTAAGTTAGTAAGTCTAATAATAATACTACAATCTTTGTTTTAGTCACATTAGGTCGTTCTTATTAAATAAAGCTGTAGCATGACAGAAATGCTTTTAAATGCTCAAAAATATATTTTCATGATCTCACCAAATTCTTACGAAAAAAACTACTCTTCAGACTTTATTATCTCGACTAAAGATGGAACAGTCGATAAAAAATTATTAAATCAATTACTACGATAGTGTTTCAATAAAATTTTCGAGTATATGCGGTGCTGGATTGGAGCGAGGAAGTTTAGCTATTAAGTGGAGGACTTCTTCCTTCAAACGGTTCAGAGCGTTTTGTGTATGTAGTAAAGCTATTGGACTTGACAGAACATTATGATAAATCTGGAAAATTGAAATTAAGAAAATTAGAAGACTGTTTTATTTTTTATTTTTAAACGGTACTTGTTTTATTAACTGTGCTTACTTGATTGGCATCCATAGGTTTGCCTATTCTTTGGAGATTTTCGCTATTTAAATGGAAAACTACAGGCAGTGAACACAAGTCCAAAGCTGGCTGTTGTAAGGTTTTATCACGAATAAATAATTCAAAGTCGTTGTAGGCCTATATAACGAAAAAAAGAATAAAAATAATTTATCGCTGATAAATGAGGTTATACTCATTGATTACTGATTACACACTTTGTGAAAACTTTAATAAAATTTTGAATGAATAGACAGCAGCAGTACCTGTATTACAAGACCGCATAAGCGTCCAATGTTAAAAGCAAGTTCACTAGCACCTTGATCATGTTGACTAATTAAAATTGAGCTTTTACACGCGCGGCCAATGAGAGATGCAATATCCAAGTCTACTCTAGTCTTCCACGTTTCAAATGAAGGCAACTCCCTGTATTTTTCTGAATTATCTTTGATTTCTGCTAGCTCCCTGAATACTTCAGAACTTTCATTAAGTATGGGTTTAAAATAGTCTAAGTGTTTCCGCCGCAAAATTTCACTTTCACTAAAATCGCTAATTGCATCACTCATCAACTCTGTAACCTTTGCATTTTTTAAAGAGGACAAGCCTTTGCTTGTTCGGGAAAGTAAAAGATCACCAAACAAGATTACAATCTTGTTCCCCAAGTGCAAGGCTGATTCTTTTTCCTCCATCGCTGTGTCCTTGTGCTTTGAATGATTTATTTCAACAACTGTTCTGTGCAAGCAAAATGCAAATTGCATCATTTCTGCTATTTCTGAAAGAGTTTTTTGCCTAAAAGAGAGAAAAAGTTTACAAAACACTACTCACCCAAATTTTTACACTGATTGAACAAAGAGACAAGTTTAATTTTCAAAATTCTTGTTCACCTCGCATCGACTGACTCCAAATAGTTACTATTCCCTTGGAATATTTCGTTATCTGGTTGCCCAAAGGCCTTTGCAACCAATAAAATTATAAATGCTCTCCATTGAATATTATTGCTTAGTAGTGTCAAGGCGTGTTCCTGACTATCTGGATCTATATTCCTAAAATTAGTAATGAAAATGAAATGCAGACATTAGTACACACACTACATTATTCAAATGTACATGTTAAAAAATATAAATATATATGTTGTGCTCTTACTGCTTTAGTCTTAATACAGGATGCCCCGAGTCCAACAACGTTGGTATTCTAGAAGTGATTAGTGAACTATCATTTTGGAACCATGATGGCAATAAACTAAAGTACTGATTTTGGCAGTCTGGAGGGGACAACCCAACTCCAATTGGGGACGATCTTGATCTTTGAAACCGGCATCCTAACAAATCTTCAGCTCTTCTAATTATTTCATCCAGCTTTGCCTTTTTCCTGACCAACGTTATATCGGGGGAGCCCTGTATACTGCTATCTAAACTATATTGTACCGCTTCCAACTCGCACGTTTCAGAAGTGACAATATTGTGATTGTGACTACAGCTTCTCTTCATCTGAAGCTTTCCCGATAACCCTTCCATGGACGAAGCCGAGTACTTGAGTTGACTGCTTTTTCGAAGATTGCGAGACTGAACATATCTACATGTTCTGTTTAGCACTATTAAAAAATTGGTTTTTGCAAACATGCTTATGATAGCGTCGGCAAACCTGATACCGGAAGATGGAAGAGTTGGTTTGGGGCTGGATTAAGTCCTAAAAAGAAACATAAAAATACACTTTCAGTTTAAATTAACTTTATTGTGCACTTTTTCATTTTTGAATATAAAATGACCTTTAACAAAAGCACCTCCAGTGTTCCAAAATTAACTGTGACAATGGTTGTAGTAACTTTTTGTACTGCTTCATATTTACAGCCATTTGCAAAGACCAGCTGATCCTTTTCACCCCTTTTATTCACTCGTAAACAATGCTAAACATTTTTCAACTACGAAATTCGTTTGAAAACAATAATTACATACAACATTCGAACGAACTTTTCCAATCCAACAAATCTATTCCAAACATTCAAAAACCCTTCCAATTTTCGCATCCGTTAAAAAACAGTTTTGCAAAAAAAATTAAAAGCTTATATATTAGTCACATTGCTCAGCTGTTATTTGCTTCCATTTCCGTCTAACAATGTTCGGAAAGTGTACAGTACAATAGAATTTATTATTTATCCAATAATTTAAAATAACTGCATTCATTATTTGATCATATTATCTTATCATATATGTACGACTCTTATCATCCATAAAAATCCCCATGTCCCCATTTTACCTATTTTGCCCATACATTTGTATACGCATGCACATGTGTTTTCGGTCTGTATTTTTTTGCTATTTTTATGCATATCTAGAGACTCTAGCAACATAACACAGCGAACGATATAATGATGCGGTAATATACCGACTTACCGACATCAACATACTTATAGTCTATATAGTCACCATATTTAATAGCCACACATATCTATACCCAAATACCTATATATAATATTTCACATGGTACAAATTCAAGAGACCCCAAATATCACATGGCGAGTTTGTAAATTGTGTTCTGCTCTAGGAGCAAGAAAGAGGATAAGGTGAGATTGGAAAAAGAGTGCAAGCATGCATACGTTACGTACCAGAGGCTACAGAAGTGAGCAATGTTGAGTCAAGTGTATTCTGCTTTTCTCCGGTGCTCTGGCTTGATCCCTCTCTGACGCTGTCGCTGTGCTTAGTGAATGAATGCCCTTATGATGCACGACGATGAGTTTGTCTGATCTGCACTTTGCACAAAAAACATACTTTCTTTTTTGTGTTGGGCTGTGTGTTTGGAGAGTTTGTAAGAATTTTATTTGCAATTATGAATCTCAAGCAGCTCCGTCAAGAGAATCATTTACAAAAAGTATTAAACATGGGAATAAAATGATGCCTTATCAAGGATATTAATAATGCATGTAATATAATGTTTTAAACAATATGGAGGATAATTTTTTGAGAGCCGCTGCTAAAAAGATTTGTTTTTCGTAGAAAACAAATTTTGCCTGCTGGACAGTAATTACAAAGTGGCAACAGTGGTGAGTAGAACATCCTTGTTCTAGTCCATGACTGTCTATAAAGCATTTACTTAAAAAAATATTGGTCCGTATATAATATGATGATGAGTTGTTGGTTTACTTGCTTATTTTATTTACCTATCTATTTTTATAGTTTGTGTGCACATACGTTATGTAATAAAAACTATCCTTTCACTATTTCTATCTGTGTAGTTTGCTGTGTTGATCTTTCAGATTTGAAACGATATTAAATTAATTTTAGCTGTCATCTTTTGTAAGTTGGCATTATTTTTTATCCTATTATCTTCTTTAATCACAATAAATCATTGTAGTGCAATTATTTGTATTATACATTATTGAAATTTTACTGCCAGAGCTTGGGAAGTCTTGTACAGTAGTGATGGCTTTCTTTTCAATCTGGTATTTAGCCCAGTCGTCGTAAACAGAAACTGTTACAGTAAAGATGCCGTTGAAAGATGTCACTTTATTTCATATCAAATGGGGGCTTTATGCATGTTTGTAAGAACAGAACATGACACACAACTACTAGTACATATGTACAAGACAGACACCAACCAATGGAAAATGATCAAAGAGGTTTGTGTTTAGGACTTTTATTTTTTGTCCGTCTCGTTTTATCATCAGGCAGGTATCTACAGACAGACACTATATGCATGTGAAATTTATACGTGCGCACAACATAGTATTACTTCATGTGAGTAATAAACTATGACTTTACGCAGCAATCTGGAGTAGGATTCCAAACAGGAAAGGTACTATAAGCCGGAGAAAGTTTAACAGTCAAAGTTTTGCTTTACCCCAGCTCAGTCGGATCTTTCCATCCGATGTGTTCACTTTGAGGAAAGAAGCCTGCTACACCACTCACAAACATAATATTATTGTACACACATACATACTCCCATAAGGTTCTACAAAAGATATTGTTGCATGTCGTGGTAATAAATTATTGATGTTACTTTTGATAAATTTTAATGTATGCAGTGTCCGAGTTGTTTAAAGTTGTACAACAAAAACAGGAATAAAATAACCACAAAAACAGTGCAGTGAATTCCAAATTAGAAAACTTTGGACTTTGTAGTCTACCTTTCTGGCTAGTCTTAAAAAATTCAGTCTAACAATGGAGTTTCTTGATCCACTTTATTTAATTCATCTACAAAAGCATTTGTCCTTTGATACTGATTCCATTTGGCATCATACAAAACAGTCCCAGCATACTAATGAGTACTACAGCCATCACATCCTCAACATTAAACATCCAAATCAGCAAGAAAACTGTCATCTTCATAACTCATTGAGTAGAAATAAAGAAAACTCGTATACATCAGAAGCCAACAATACATTGCTTCGTAATTTATTTTCTTCCGTCCCAATGCCAGCATTTAGTAGTGAGTTTTACAATAATGAGGCAAGCACAGGAGGAAACTTGACCACAGAACAAGCAGTAATTGTAGAAGCAACAAATAAAAACTTGTCAGGACCATTGCAATCGGCTATTGACGAGTTTCCCTTGAGACTTCCTACATGGGGCATTGTGATTATCGTTATAGGCTACTTGCTGGTTTTCATTTTTGGCATTTTCGGAAACTGTTGTGTTCTTTTTGTCGTGGTACGACTACGTCGTATGAAAACTGTAACAAATTACTTTATCTTCAACTTGGCCATATCGGATGGATTAATACTGCTATTTTGTCTTCTTCCCAATCTCATCTCCAATATTTTTGTTCGTAAGTAAATGGTTTTTAAATCCTGAATTTCCAAGAATTGCAGATTATTTCCTTTAGTTTCTTCCAGTCTTATAAGTCTTTTGTCCATACTTTTACTACTTTCCCTCATTCAAAAAATACGCAATCTCACATTTTCAATCCTCACGCTGTCGACATAGGAAGTCTTCCCAGTAAAACCGTTTCAGATGACGAGATTAAATGCTTTCTTTGTTTTACCACCTTGTCTTTTAAACCTTGTCCTTAAACAACAAGTAATGGCTGAATGAGTTTTGTACATAGTAAATATACGCATTTAATACCTTGTGATGTAAAATTACCAAAATACATACGATTTCTTTCTTTTCCTTTTGTTACGAAACCCATCTCTTTTAATGCATGAGTTTTTTTGGTACGTTGTTTAACTGATAGTCAGGCGTAGTAAAGTCTAAACTACATAATACGTTATGAGACTGCAATGCAACGCTGTGTCCTCCCGCTTGTTTGTTTTTTTCCTTTGTTTAATTATACTGGTAGACATTTTCTTGTGTTCAACGTACTGTGATTAACATTATGTAAATAGTAAGCAACATGGAATAGCTAACAACCTTTTTGCGAATTATTATTAATAATTTAGATAATCTAGGGAATTTTACTCGCTTCGTTTAATTGCAGCGTGGGTTCTCGGGTGGCTGCTATGCAAGGTTGTTCCTTACATTCAAGGTCTTGCTGTCTGTTCGAGTGTGTATTTCCTTGTCGCAATCTCTGTGGAACGGTGAGCAATTCTATTGGCAATTTTTTCTCTTTTACACTCTTTTTCTGCTAAATACAATTAAAATTTCATCCGTTTGTTTGAAAAAGGTTTTATTCGTTTGGAATTTTCATACATACCTACAATAAATAAATTTGTTTGTAAGCATCATTCTCGCAATTGCCTTTTTCAGGTTATCATATTGCTTCCTTTTGCTTTTAAATTCTTCAACTGAAAAAGACTGATGATATGTATGTATAACATTGTGTCAACATCTAATTTGTTTCCTTTACAGATGCATTGCCATCCAGTGGCCATTTAAATATCAGATCACAAAGGACAGGGCAAAACTTGTAATCATCGGAATTTGGTTATGGGCTGGTATTGTGGCTCTGCCATGGGCTTTATTTTTTCAAGCAGGGCATTTTGACCCTGATAACCCACATTTAGAGTTTTGCATTGAAGTTTGGCCAGAAAACTACCAAGACTGGAGTACATACTACTTTCTCTTTGGTAATCTTTTTATTTGCTACCTTTTTCCGCTGGGAGTGATATTTGTATGTTACGTGACCATATGGTTTCGTGTATATCGACGATCGGTGCCATCCAACTGCTACCAAAGAGCAATGGAGCTTATTCATCAGAGATCGAAAACGGCAGTCATCAAAATGCTAGTTGTTGTAGTCCTCATATTTGCTTTAAGCTGGTTGCCCCTATATGCTATAATAATTAGAATAAAATTTGGTCAAGAGCCCGGAGAAACAGAGTCCTTTGTAATATCTTTGGCATATCCCGTAGCCCAATGGCTAGGTTGCTTCAATAGTTGCATCAACCCTATCGTGTATAGTTTTTTGAACCTCAAGTTTCGCAGAGCTTTTATGACTATTTTTGGGATCAACCGGAGGAAGAATAAAATCATAAAACACAAGTCTCCAACCGTAAACATACTGCTCAAAAGGTTCAGTACCATTAACTACAGGGTTGAAACGACAATGTCAAATAATGATGGAAGTTCAGAATCAATATAAAAATTGAATACAGCTCTACAAAATTGTGGAAATCTACTTTTATACCGACTGACTGACCGAAACAGTTTTAATGTCTGGAAAAATATTCCTGCTTAAATACGTAAAAACACATTATATTAGAACGAAATAGATACTTATAAGCATCTATATGCAATACACCGTATACTATTTAAGTTGCTTACCAATTCAAGCATTTAACTACTATTTTACTAAATAGATTTTCTTAATATACATTGGTAATCTTCATTCATTAGATAAAATGGTAGACCATATCATATACTCTATACCTATACACCTAACTTTAAATTAAAACCATTTAGTAGCTCAGAATATTGATATTGCCAAGTTTTTTCAAATGAAATAATTAATAAATCAACAGGGTTATGCGTTCATACTTATTACAGTACTGCTTCAAAATATAACACTATTTATTATTTAATTTACATACATTAAAATATGCACGTACTACAGAACTTGGACTGCTTATCTTGATGTATGTTTGCAAAATTCGTATTAAAGTAATTTTGTAGTGTAACAGCAATATGTATAAAAATCAAAATGAAACTAATAAAACCGTATTTTAATCGACTCTTTAAAAACTGTTTATAATTTATTTCTGATAATAAAAGATAACTCTATAGTTTGATTGTTATTATAATCTATACATTTCTCATCAGCCTCTTAGGAAGAAATTACTAAATTACTACTATTTCCATACTAGTTCTGTCAAGCATTTCTTCATATTTAATATCTTACATACTATACTAACAACTTTCATTCAAATACTAGTATAACCATTGAGAGTATAACCACCTACTCTTATTTTGCTACCAATATGCAATGTTTGAAATTTAGTATTTGAATCTTTTAAATGTATGTAGATAAACCAGATAAACTAATGATTGTTAACATATTGCAATTCCTGGTAGTATCAGAAACTAATAAAGTTGAATCTCGGTTGTTTTGATGCAAAATATTATTTTGGTTTTATTTCAGATTATTGAACAACATTTTGCATATCACGTTTGAAGGCCTTAAAGTAGCTACATCTTCAACAGCTACCGTTACGATCATGGTCATATATACCTGTTTCGTATTACCCCAAATATGAATATTTAAACGAACTTTCAAGTAAAATGTACTTGATGTGTAAAAAATAATGGAAATGAATGTGGCATTTAACTGAAATTTGCAAATTTATTATATTATAATATAATGTTTGGTAAAAACAGATTTGAAACGAAAACTTTATAACGACCGGACGGAATGCTGCACACATTTGAATGAGCCAGCAGAAGCTGACTTGAAAAAAAACAAATATTTTATAAAAAGTTTACAAAACAAATTTATGATATCGCATATTGCATTACAGGAGTAACACATTATATAGCCAGTCAAACTTACCGTAAGTCGGAAACAAGCACAGCTTCGTTTCTTGAGACCTGCATTCATTTGGAAGCTACATTGAATAATAATTTTGGCTTAAAATCCGTTTTGAAGGACATAATATCTTTTTCATAATTTCATTTAAATTTAAAGGCAGTTCCACATTTACAAGTGTATCTGGTTTTTATATTTTTGTGAACATACTGTAAAACTTTTTTCCACTCTAAAAGGGAGAACTGTTTATTTGAATGTTTACAATCTGACAAAAAGCCTGTATACAATGACCATTTATTAATATATTTGTTTAATGTGTATGTGTATTTATATAAATTACATGTTTAATTTAGTTTTTCAACCACCACTTCTATTTTAACTGTTAATAGCCAAACTTAGGCTACTTTTTTATCAAACAGAATTAATGTTCTGTAATGCATAATTTATTGGAGAGAAGTTGCAACATCAAAAGTCATGCTTTCAAGGCACGTAAAAAAAAGAAAGGTAGTAAAAGCGTCAATGTCATCTCTGAATGTTATGCTAAAATTAAGTAAGCAAATACAAATATAATGCAATTGGGTCAATTACAAAAAATGGAAAACTTATAAAACTAAAATCAAAGAAGCTTTCAAACTAGCTATCGTAAGTAGTTTCAATTAAATCCAAAATTGCGTACATTACATATTGTATAGATTTAGAATTAGTACATAGGTAAGCATGACTTAAATCGAAATCGAAATTAAGCACTTCAAAACCTTGATACTCACCTTGTCAATTCAATACATGGCCATCAACAAGGAAATCTAGATAGGGTGCGATCGACTATTATAATTATTCTACTCATAAATTTGCAGAAAACTTTGCGCCACCGACGTGCAATGAAACAAATTTAAACAAAACACTATTTAAACAAACGAAGTGCTCTTCAAAAACGTACGTATAATGCACGTAAATTTTCTTAAAATATTTATCTCGCAAACAGAAACGCAACTGATTTGGAGAGAAACTAGATTTTTAAACATGTTTTATAAAATTCATAGCTTCAATTTTTGATTATGCATTTTAATTATTATTATTTGAGATAAAACTGGAAAGAGATGCATGAAATGAAAACATGCAAAATAACTTACGCCAACTTGGGTTCTATCTAGTGATCAATGATCAGCTACACCAGCCCCCAGCTAAGCTGTATCAGCCTTGTGCTTTTGTTAGAGAACTTTCAACATCTATAAAATTAGGGTTTTATAAAATTATACACCTGTTTAAAATATCAACTTTTTGTGAACCATTATTTTACTACGCTGAAAGTTAGGTTGCAATTTGATGTGATAAGAGCGTGCGACCGTAGTTTTGTAATCTTGAAAACTCAGACGCTTTGAGCATGCACAAATTGTCAACATCTAAAACATAATCACTCAAATACCTGCTACTTCGAAGGTTTAATTCGTTTTTGCCGTTGCTCTCATGAAGAATTCCAAATATTCCATATAAGTATGTGGGTACCTATCATTATTCTATGCGTTGCTATAAACCGTAGTTAAATAAATATAGAGGAATGTTGGTGATCATGTACGCATATATAAATGAGAAGATTCATGGAATACTTTTGATAAATTGCTAGATAATTTATTGCATTTTATTTTTTCAGGTTCAATAACATTTATAACAAGTGTCATAGTCATGTATTTGAAATAAAATGCTCCTAGGTTTAAAGGAATTCGAAGTAAGTATGTGTGAATAATAGAGGTAATAAGTAAATCTACTTATTTACCTCTATTGTATTAATTGGTTTAACTGGTACAGTCAACAGTAAAACATTGCTTTCCAAAGATGATATTTTTCATTATTCATTTTCTTCTTCGTTTCATCAAAGTTCGTATATTATACTCAATAGTATTTATTATGTAACAGTAACTAGAATTTGTAATAATTTAAAGGTGGCCAGCTGTAGTAGGTACTGGATATAAAGGAAGCCTTTTTTGGAAACTTTAACCTACAGTTTTAATCCTATCGAATAAAAAAGTTAAACGTTTCTAACATGGAAATAACAAATGTAAGTGCAGTTGCTAGATTTATGCACTCCACTTCTTGGAAGTACTAAATACGTTAGTGGTTCAGTTATACAAGTAGACACCAACCAATATGGCAACTAGAAAGTCTTGCAGGCATACTTTAAATTACTACGCATTCTTTGTTCTTCGTTTCCTCTTTGAGCGCTTTCTCTTTTTCAATGGAGTGCTTGTCTCTTTAGCTTCATCTCCATTTATTTCCTCATTTATTCCAATATTATGATCATTTTCACCGGATTCTATAGGAGAATCGGTCTCAGGGCTGTCATTGTCTGCGCTATGTTCACCTTCTTTTGTTTCGTCAGCACCATTATCCTGGGATAAACCTTTTTCTAACTTGCCTGATTCGGATTGTGAATGTGCACTCTCCTCTGTAGATACAATATCTGGTTCACCAATTGTATCGTTGTGACTTTCGGCTTCTGCTTCATCTTGGACTGCTGCTTCATCTTGGACTGCTGCTTCATC
>JAHZMT010000609.1:0-20321 GCA_027743785.1 Sinhomidia bicolor | reverse complement strand
TTTAATTTAAGTACTTTTTTCAGATTACCTAATGCCTACCTCATTAATATTTATTTTTAATGCTGTATTAAAATAAGCCTTTAGGCAAAAAACATTTGCGAGAGTAAAAGTCGTTTTCAAAAACTTGACAATATGGTGGTGTGTGTGGCAGTTACAGTTACAGGGCGGAGAGGAACTGCAAGAAGGGGGTAACCAAGTGAGTTAATACAATTTTAATGATTTGATTTCTTCTCTACTCTGCGGAATATTTAACACTCAGGAAATGAGAGTATGAGCCACTCGACAAACTGGGAAAAGAGGAGTAGTAGCTGTACAAGTCAGTCAAATGAAACGCAATGTAATAATGAATCTAATATAATTCAAACGAAACTCTCTCGAGTATATAATTTCATTTCCAGTGTACTAAGCACGTGATGAAAATGCTGATGTGATTTACATAAATATATACATATACAAGTTTCCGTTTATTGTAGCAAAAAAATTGTTAATTTTGATTGATATTTTCAACTTGAAAATTTGCTCCACAATTTTCATTTTCTGGGAAGAAAATGAAGGTAAAATATGCACACGTGGAGGCAAATGTTTAGTAGATCAAGGTACGTATTTGTAGATATGTTTGAAGACAAAACAGCTTTTTGATGAAATCGACGCTTGATTCTTATTGTTTTACTAGGCAGGACATTTTCTTGTAAATATATTATGATTTGACGGTTTTCTCAAGTACCTTGAATAACAGCTTTTGCATATTTTACAATGTTTTGAGGAATGGAGGGTTAAAGTTTGAACAAGAAAGAAATAACGTATTGCAATCTGTCAGCATGTCTCATGTATAAAGCCACACGCGGCATTATATTATTATGTTTATGTTTATTAATATCACATTATTGTTCTTTACCATATTGGCAGAAAATGAGTAGTTTTCAATGTTTTCAGGAAACAAAAAGTTATTAGCAAATTCTAAGAATTTATCTGCATTGGTACATAGTTATAGTGGTGGTAAATTCGCAACTATAGAGGAGGGAGGCTTTTCAAAGAAATGGTAGACACATGTGATAAAAATGAATTGATAAATAATAAATTAATATTGTATATCATTATATATACTTTAGGCATGACAGAATTGAAATCATTTATCACTAATAATAAAAGAATTCTTTGAATCGTAAATGTGACATGTGGTATATGAACCTTTAACTCTTTTCTTTTACTTCCACGTTGCAACGCAAGGCCAATGTGAAATATATAAATATCCGGTTTCATGTCAGTATTAATTTACATTGTTAATATTCAAGTTTCACTGCTAATTATACTGATTACTTTACATTAAATATACCAGTAATATTATACAAATAAATGGTGATATCTGGTGTTCGGTGGAACATCTACCTGGCTCCAAGTACTTTGATTTGGTATGCAAATGTATTTCTTGTACTGACTTTTACCGCCATTCAAAAGTACTCGTGACAGCAGCCGCCTCAAACTTTACAATATAAATCTTCAGCAAAGAAAATGAGTATTAAAAGTTGAAAGAAACATCTTGTGAAAAGCAGTGGTCTCAACTCAAAATCTCAAATTTGTCTCGCTTACTTTACTTTACTACTTCTACTACACCACATAGCAAAGTATAACATCATTGTCATTCTCATCATCGTTGTAATAATCACGACTCTCTGGTGGGACGAAAACGCTCATGTTATAGAAAGAATTGAAGGGAAAAAATGTTTAAAAAGAGGGAAGGAAATTCCTTTGTACTACCTGTCGTCTTTTTCCTCTTTTCTCTCTGTGTGCACCACACCGAAACTGACGAAAAGACGATGTGTACCCTGTTTGGTTACAGCGTATAAGGTAGAATAAATTTTCCCTCACGGATTGGATCACTTAAACGTGCATGCATCCGGGGGAACTGTCGAAAGAAGATGAGGTATATCGTCGTGCATGATGGTAGGTAGGTATTTTGATACGGAGAGTGGTTGTAATGAAGCGATACGTGATACTTTTAGCTACTTTCGGTGCAAATTATTACGTAATTCTGGAAAAAAATCGTTACTCGTACTACCTTATTATGACGACAAGTAAGCTTTTAGAGAATGGATGGAATAGTTTGGCAGTTTTTCACTCTTTTGCGCGTATAAGTAATCGTATATTAGCAGCGCGATAGTAAAGAGAGAGAGAGAGCTGCTGCTGACTGGGGGAGATGATGACAGTTACTCTGTGGAGAGAAGAGCAGCATAATAGTATACATAATCAGAACATGATATCTTTTATTTAATGTTTAGCAACCTGTACTGCCACACATTTCACATTATCTATCCACCTACCTATTTGGGGTTTCTTGTTCACTAGCTAAGCTCGCTCACGAAAATGGTTGATGAAACAATCAAAAATGGTTTCACCACTACTGCGTTGGTACATTTTCTAGACAGGTTTGGTTATAATGTCTATGTCGGTTTTTTGTACATGACGATAAGGAAATACAACTATATATGAAATTATAAGATGTACATTATTTTGATGATATATTGCGGCTTACAGATGTAAAGATGTATAGGTATGTGTGCTGTCAAGTCATTACAGTTTCCTTTGAAGTTTGAAAATTATGCATCTGTAGTAGTTACGAAAAATGGCCCCATCATCATCTGGAACATTGTACCCATTAATCTTTCTTTCACGAGGTTGCATGCATGCATTCCAAAGTACATGTATGAACTTTGTACTCGGTCTGTCTGTATAGAGGCGAAAATGGCACAACTCCATGATATGCTTTTTATTACATTTTTAAACAACATTTTACTTTATTTCATCAAAATCTTAAAATTCGTCTTTTTTAAAGAAAAAAAATGGGCAAAAGGATTTTCGTGTTTTTCCATTCAAAAAATGTGCTCGCCAACTGAAAGTGAAAGGCTTTCTCTATGTTTTTTCTTATTTTGTCATTGTAAGCGAAATTCGAGTAGTGAAGAAAAGAGTCTCAACGAAAGCTGATGCGATGATTAAATATTTTATTGTTGGATGAAGCACTAAAATTAAATTAGGTGATTCTTTATTTAAAACGCTATAAAAGATGAAAAGAACCAAGAACCAACCCGAGTTTATATAAAGTGAACTTTATATATAAGTTCATTTAAAAACGGAATACAATGAATAAAGTATACTGATATTTTTTTCCTAAAATCTTAAACAAGTGCTATGCATATTGTGTAGGAGCATTATGATAAGGATGTGACAGCAAGCACCGTTCCTAGTACCACTCACTCAAAATTATGGTAACAGTCAAACGGTGTAAAGCAGTAGCTTTAGTAGCTGATTTACAGTAAAAAACCAACAGCAATATTTTACAAGTAGCAAGCTTTTAGCAGCAAGTTTAACAAAAATCTAGTCTAGTCAAAAGCTCTTATGATGCAAGACGCAATAGTTGCTCGTCAATTAACTCATCCATCATTTGCTAGCACACTGTCATGAACTAACGAGGTGATACTGGCTAGGAGCTCCTTCATCCTCTACGAAATGATGATAACGCCACGGACGGACAGGCAGTGCTTGTGCAAAATGTAATGAGTGCCTTGCGAGTTACCTATTTAAGTTCCTAAATGCAACATTGAGTCTCAGAAATAGAAGGTTGGGATACTTGGCATCTAATATACTGTTCAAATAAGCTTACTTAGTATATTTTATAAACAACTTCCAACAATTACATAAACTATATATAATAATAGGTAATTCAATAGTTCGCGATTTCGCCAAGATGCTTCTTTCTTTTCAGTTGTGAGAGTGGAAATAAAAGAAATAAGAAAAATACTTTCGATTAAAATGAGTGACTAAATCAAGAATAGCATTTACAAGAAAAGGGACAATTCTTTTGCCCAATGAAAAGCATACCTACAATGTACTTAATGCTGAAGAATTTCTAGAGTAGTGGTCGTTTTTAGAGCAATAAACCGAAAAAATCGTTTAAATCACAGATGGCCATATAGTCATTATGCACAAAAGTGGAAAATGCACATAACAAAAATGATGATAAACAGTATAAATATGTAGTAGATAGATATATCGTTTGTTCACCCAACAAGAGAAGGAAAAACATTTATTTTAAAAAATTCTCCTCTCTTATTTTTCTGCCTTTCCCTTTTCTAACATCGTATTGACTTGGCGCACAATTTTGTATCTGCTTTTTACGTATTCTCTCTTTTATATAAATTTAAACGAATAAAATAATAATAATAATAATATGTAAATAGACAGGAAATATTAAGTTCTTTGGAGAATTATATACACGGTTATCTTTTACATTTTGATGTTCTGACCAATTTTGTATACCATTATGTATATACGGAAGAACAGTTTTCAAAGAGAAAATAATAGTAGAGTAATGCATTTACATATATATAGAATATATAGTAAACAATACAAAGTCGTAATTATGAATATTAGATTTTGTACGACTGCATTATTCAAGTAGTTCGTCTGCCTCGTATTGAAAGAAAAAGGAAGGGAACAGAAGGGAGAAAATCAAAAAGCAAAAAAAAGTTAAGTTTGGTTGGTTGCCTAATGGTAAGAAGAAAAGGAAGGAAGAAAATATTATGATTTTTTGGCTCAATTTTCTCTTATTAAGTAGGTATTTAGGTACTCCATCTTTGCTTGGCTTGAATGTTTCCTTACAAAGTATTATTTTCTTCTTTGAAAGAAAAAGACAATAAAAAGAAAGTAACAAAAGGACGCCTATTTTAAAAGAATGCATAAAGAAGAAGAGTGGAAAAATGAGTTAAAAAGAGTAAAAATAACATTTTATACGAAACCTACAATAAACCCGTTTTTATAGTAAATGGTGGAATGAGGAGACAGAATGGTTGGAAAACAAGATGCTTTTGAATTATTTTTTTCTAAAAAAACTACTACGCAAAAAACATGAATAGTGAATGTTTTATGCCTGCATGCTGTAGTAGACGCAACATTTAATTTTTTTACACATGCATAGCTTATCTACAGAAAAGTATATAAAAATAGATAAATAGATGTGTAGAAATGATAGTGCATACTATAATTTGCTATTATTTTTCTTTGATGCGTACTACATTCGTTTTACTGACAAGTGATTACGTTAAAAATGGAAAGGAAACTCTTGAGTTTGCTAAGAAGTTCTCAAAAAAGTAAAAGTACCAATGAATAAGTAGCATCATATAGTATTCAAGTCAGACATACTGCTTTGTGTGAGCATCAATTTCTCCGTTTTATACACATAATTTTCAATTATTTCGCTTCCGGAGCAGTCTCGTACAAAAAATCCATTTTAATAATGGATATAAATATCTGATAGAATGACACTGTAATGGCATAATACTTTTTTGAAAAATTCTTAGAAGTAAATACATGTTGCAGTCACTTTTTATTAAATCGTAAAATAAATTAAGAAAATCCTGACAATTGATTCAGATCGGCGAATAGTGATAAAAAGGCTAAAATCCTATTTTACTTCATTTTCATTTCATCATTTCCAAGTAAAAACTGTTTCACTGGATGATTCAAGACGTCAATTTCTTCGGCAATCATTTTCAAAATATAAAGAGCTATTCAATGGGGCCACTGTGAAAAAATAGCTCATATAGCAGCAGTTACTTGTGTATAAGAGTAGTCATCTACTTTCAGGATTTTTTGATTCAGTAAGTAAAAATATATTTTTAGAAAAAATATCATACAAAGATCATAAAATGTTGACAATAAAATGTTATGATACAAAATATTTATCGCAATCTTAAAATCCTATATAAAATATACTGTCAAAGCGGATAGTTTTAAAGAGTTGGGNAAATGTTGACAATAAAATGTTATGATACAAAATATTTATCGCAATCTTAAAATCCTATATAAAATATACTGTCAAAGCGGATAGTTTTAAAGAGTTGGGAGGAAGTAGGGCTAACTACCTAGATGTGTGTGTGTATGCTGTGTATGGTATTGAAACTAGGAAATGTCAACAGCGCTTTCAAAATAGTAATAAGGAATATAATAATAATGCAATCTTGTTTCTCCATAAAGGAATAAATATAGTATGCAAGTTTTGTAACACAACACAACTTATGACATTTTCCTGTTGCCAAAAATAAGTTTTCAAAGAAGTAGTAGCATGGCACACACACATATATAATCGTACTACTAAAAGAAAAATATACTTTGCAGTCAGCGATTTGGTAATTCACTACTACAACGGAGTAAGTATGTATCTAGGTGGCATTTTATGTATGAATGATGCAACAATAAATATTGAGTCAGCATTTTAACTGTTGTTATTTGACTTTGTATATTTTGCTGTCATCTACCACACACGTATACATATATACATATAAACACATACACACAGTTGTTTGCTTGACTATTTCAGACTTAAGATTTAATTTTGCTGAGATGATTAATGACATGTCATACAGCTTTTGACAAATCCATTCATTCATTTTGTCAGGCAAAAAGATGGAAGTAAAATAGAAAGCGAAGGGGAGAGTGATAGAGAAATTCTCTTGTAATATTAATAATAATAATGCAGACATTGCATGCTTGTGTTCACCAGGCTTTAAGACACGATATTCCGAAGGTTACATTTTGAAAAGGAAGGAAGTTAGCAGGTTTGTAGGATAAAGTTGATTTTGAATTCATGTCCATACACCCATATATATATATGTTGGCAACATATTACAGCATGTGCATAAGTGTTTTTTTATATATTATGGCAGACTGTCAACTTTTCCCAGCTTGTCGAACTAATCAAAAAATAGTTGCTGCTGTTATGATTATAGTAATAAAAAGCATGACTAGTTTCTGTTTTGCTTGTGCTATTTTTCGTAAGCACGGACAAAGTCTGTTTTTAAAAAAAGGGACTGGGAGTTGACGGATGAAGCCGAAAGGCTTATAAAAAATGATGTGTAATTAGCAGCTGCAGCATAACTCGATAAGTGGAGTGGAATGAAAGCAGAAAAGGCTAATTAATTAGTATATCACACTTGTTATTCATAAATCAAAGTTTAATATTGTTTTTTGTATATTATACTTTACAATACAAAATTGTACTTCCTTTTCACATAAATATATGGGACGTCTTGATGCACACAGTACAGTAACGGTGAAATACGAACAAATCTGCAATATTCCAATTTGCGCATTTTATAACACTTTGTTTTTTTTCTCTGTACTACTTTGCAATCTGTACTAATGTTAAATATTTGCACTACAATGCATTTACTTTCATCGACTTTATGATTATGCATTAAAGTAACAAAATGTACTGGCCACTGGCAATTTAAGCAGCTGAAATCCCAAATGTTAAAATTTCTAAATGGATTTTTAAATAAACGCGAAAGAAACTGACATGATGTGAGCACTTGCTTTCTATACATTCATACTTTTAATAAATTCGCGAGACTGCATGTCATATCCACTGTTTCCCCCAGCTTTTCCTGGAAAGCTCCATCCAATTTCTACTGTGTCTTAATCTTTTGACATTTTGCAAGAATCAAGGAAATCTTTGCAAGAAAATGGAATTTTTAAAACAAGCTAAAAAAATGTCGTCAGTGACGAGCTTATTCCATGATGACACTATTACTACTACTACGTTTATACGTAAATTGCTCGGTTATATCACAGATTTATTTTTCCTGCTCCCAGCTTTCTGTACAGTGAAAGTTTCGAGAAAAGCAAGTGTTCAACTGAGATTTTTCCATTCTCAACTATTTTACAAGCAATAACTCTACAGAGAGGTGGATAGCTCTATAAGCTATTTTAGCAAATGAAGGAACTGCTGAAAGTGTCATTAATGGAGTGACATCAAGATCAAAATAGGTACATATAAATTGTCCATGTCACTGTCATTATCGTCATCGCTTCTTCTACCCATTTCATTCGCACTTTCTTTTAACTTGGAAATAATTCTAGCTATCCTTCCAAAAAAAGAAGAACAGGGTTCTTGTTTTAGCTTATTAATGGCCCAAAGAAGAAAAAAACACAGAGAGAAACCAACAACTAGCTAGCTAACAAAAATCATGAAGAGAAAGTGGATAGAGAAGCACACACACGCTAGGATTTTTTTGTAAGGGGAAACTTTCCATTCATTCGGAGTGTGCTATCAAAAGAAGAAAATTCGATTATATTCCCCAAAGTCTACATCGATTAAAGAGGATTTGTGATGGGAAAAGTGTTCGTTTTTTTGTCTGAGACAAGTAGGAGAACAATGACAGTATAAAA
The DNA here is from genome assembly GCA_027743785.1 of Sinhomidia bicolor. Classification (NCBI taxonomy): domain Eukaryota; kingdom Metazoa; phylum Arthropoda; class Collembola; order Entomobryomorpha; family Entomobryidae; genus Sinhomidia; species Sinhomidia bicolor. The sequence goes on along the minus strand of JAHZMT010000609.1, from coordinate 12,101 downwards.
GGAAGAAAGTGAAGTAACACGTTGACTGCTATATACAATATAAATATACTGCCTTTATGAAAAGAAATGCGGGTCATAGGCTAAAATGAAGCAGTATAAACTATACAGGCAGTGCAGAAGAAAAGACGGAGAGAGAGAGAAAAAAAGCAGTTTTATTGTTTCGTGTGTGTGTGTGTGTGTTTGTTGGGAAGAAGAAGAAGAAAATCGAAAATATTAATGAAGACGGAAAGAGACGCTGCTGCTGTGAGAAATAAAGGACAAGTGAGTGAGAAAAGTGAAAAGAGGAAAACAGCAGCAGTTGTTTGACAAGTCACGTTGGTAAATGTAAAGTATGGTGGCAGTAATGGTGTTTGTGTATGGTACGAAATAAAAGGTTTATAAAATAGTTAGGTAATATTGTATGTATCAGAACGGAGAGATGCATTAATTTGATTGCGGCTAATTTGATTTCAAGGTTTTTTTGAGAAATGAAATGAAGTGAAATGGAAAATAAATAGGCAAAGAAGGAGAAAGTGAAAAGTGATTGGAGAATGGGGAGAAATGAAGTGTGTCAGGGGAGTGGTTAAAATGTAAAAGAAGAGGATGTTGAAAGAAAATGTCTTTTGGACTGTCAAAGAGTACAAAAAAGGACGTTCTCTGTAAAGATTGATGTGTTTCCTGCCGTTCTTCTCTTTAGTTTGTTGGCTGATTACTATGTATATTGAATTTTAATGTTTATTATGTCCCATAAACCATTCGCCTTATTTTTTAAAAAATCATTTTTGCTATTTAGCTGCAGCGTCTAGTGTAAAATCAATGTAAACATGTTTTATAAAATTTTCTCAAGAAAAAAATCATTACAAGATTCTTCATTCTTGCATCATCTTGAAAGAACATCGTTAAAATGCTTTTTTACTCTTTTAGTTATTAATATTTAAAAAGGGTTTTAGCATAAAGGTCTATAAAGAAGTTGGATGACGTTCATTCTCACTTATTTATTGAGACAAATTTTCTTGCCGAGAAAATCATTTTTAAAAACAACAAGATTACTTCAACTTTACTCATGTGCTCAAGTTCTTTTTTTTTGGTTCAATTGCCAATGCGTTGAACTTTCATCTTTTTTCCTCCTCTTGACGAGCTGCAAATGGCGTTTATGATGAAAGAGGAAAAAGAGAAGGTGCAAATAAAACGGCTGGTAGCAAGTAGCAAAAAATAAAATATGCATACATTTTATATTACGTGTTATATTGTAACTAATGTGTTTGAGGATACAACTATATGGTAGATGTAAATTTGACCCTCGGTTTATAAAATTATAACAGCGACACAGCACAGTCGACTTGCACATTTACATTGACAGCACCGTACTTTCATTTTTTTTGACGGTAAATACATTTTTATTCATCTGCTTTACCGTTTACTTTATATCCACTTACCTCATTTCATCTCTTGAGACTTGCACAGTCTTCATTTTTGACTTTCATTTTTTACGGAATGCCACTTGATTGCGAAAAGTTAAAAGGGATGAATATGTAGCAGCAGCATGTAATGAAGAGTAAACGAATCCACGCTCAAAAGGATTTTTTTGACGTGGAAAATGCATTCACGACAATTTCGGTCAAAGAGTCGCATACACTCAAAGAGCACACTGTGTACACTGTACATATATAAATATAATATAAATGTATATATTTTTTATTAGAACGACTTGTACAGCAATAAAGACAACACAAGTAGTACTGCACAGAGGGAGAGAACTGTACATTTTTAGTAATTTACATCCAACTTTCTTCTTTGGAGCAAAGCAGGTTCTCTCTCGCTTCCTCTAATATCTTTCTTCTCTATATTTTATTACTTCATGCAGTATTACTTTTTTGCTTTTTTCCCAGACAAAAATAGAGCCACCTCCACTTTTACTTTGCATCCGTATTTTTAGCCTAGCACTCATTTTAAAAGAACTTTACTTTTTGGACACTTTTTTTTTCTTTCCTTGTAGCCTTCTCGCTCCCTCTCTCTCTCTCTTTTGAACCCCTCCTGTTTGACTGGCGTTTTTGTGCCATTTACCACTTACCTATGCATTATGTGTCGTCCATATGAGGACAGTCACAGTGGGAATGAGAGAGAAAAAAATAATAGTAATGGGTCGGATGTGTATGTTTGTAATATAATAGCCAGTAAATTGAACGTTTTATTCCATGTGCTTGGTGTACACTTCCTTGTGGTGGGCTATAAATCTGTCGTTTTGTTAAATGCAGCAAAGTAGGAGTCAGCGGAGCAGGCGAAAATAAAATGCAAACGAAACATGGAATACAAAAGGAGTATAAAAAAGAACGGTCAAACATCTGACAAAAATAAATGTGGGACAATTTTCTTGGTGGTGTCTGTTGTTGTCTGTTTCAAGTGTTGAAACAAGTTACAAAACCATGATAAAATACGTCATCTGGTTTAAAATACACATTTAGGTAGCAAACGTGCATGTATACGGAGCATAGTAAAAAAAAGGAGGAGACGTGTAGTGTACAGAACAGGTGCATTTATTTATTACGTCAACTTTTGACTTTAGCCGGAAAACTAGGGATAAAATAAAAGAGCTCCTTTCTTCTTTTAGTTTCTTTGAAATACTTACAACAAAAAACAACTTTCGGGCTTGCTTTTAAATGACTGATAATGGCCAACCTGATACATTACATCTGTTCATAGTTGGCAGAATTAGACAGGGTTCGCCGTGTGGGCAAATTTTATCTTTTCTTTGTGCATAAAGTTATAGCACGCAGAACTGTCATTGAGAAACGCTAGTGTAATAATTGCCGAATAAATGCAAATTGAGAGATTTTATTGTACTTTGAGGAATTAGTTTTACTAGCTGTATTTCATCTGTTGCTGTCACTTTGCTAAAAAATATAACTGCCCTTGCTTGCTTCTATTAGAATGTTTCAAGTATTTAGTTCAATGATGATGATGATGATGATGACGATGATCATGTCAGCGTATGACGTGAACATGACCATCCATTATTTGTTTATTCTATGGGAAGTTGCACGCAAAATTTATGGGACAGCGTGTCGGATCATGCATGACAATACAGTAAAATATGCATTTATACATATCAAAAAAGGAGGAAGCACAAGAGCAAAGAAAAAAAGCTGCATGTATAATAATAATGTATTCGGCATTCCATTTTAAAATAACCTTTGTGATGTATAACTTGGTTTTCAAGAAAGTACCTAAGAAGAAAAAAAATAACGTAAATGCAAAGGGGAATAGAGTGTTGATGGTCCTTGTAAAACAAAAACTATAGCAGTCTTTTTCAGTCAAAGTTAGACATCAGACACAGTTGTGACTGTAACACATTCACGTGTACTACGTGTTTACACAAGTTTTGAAAGAATAGTAGTAGTAGGAGGGAGGAGGAAAAAAAGTGATGCGATATTATTTTACGTCCTTTATTTTACGTTCTCTGAACATGTGAGGTGATGACCTTGTCTTGCTAGTTTATTTTATTCCATTATATGATTAAACCTGTGCATATGTACCTAACGCACTATATATATATAGCAGTGGTTTATGCAACAACTGAAAAAGTATTCAGTGCCACTCTGATTGCTTTTCTGAGAGATCAAGTTCACTCAAAAAGACTCAAAACACAGTTTCCGACTTGAATGCCTAATTTTTTTGCATTGAGAATCAACAAAGCGGATAAGCCAAAAAGCAAAGCAGGAGTGTCACAGTCAGTTTTAAAGAGAGACAGAGACAGAGAGAGAACAAGATGCATGCATACCTTGTATGCAAATGAAGCGTTTCTCTGCACTTTGTTCAACTTCTATATAGAGGTTCCATATCACAAACACATGCCATTATTACTACTACTACTACTGCTTGTTATGGTTTGTCAGCGTCGTTAACATAATATGCTAGTATATTTATTCGCATATAAAATACTGGTACAAAAAAGCAGAGTTCTAGTTTGGAATACTGTCAAAAAAGAGAAAAGTAGCAGTGGAGATACCTAAAAATTCTCAAGAGAGCGATTTATTTCCTTTTCTTTCCGTTGTCTGTGAGTATGTGTTCCGCTTTTACATGATCTGGTACTTGTAGCCTGACTGCCTGCCTGCGTGTCACTGAAATAGAACGAATTTCAATGGTGATGGTGGTGGTTCAGTGCTGTGTGGTGTAGTAGGCTTCACAGGAGTAAAGTTTGAAAAGTGTCAAATGCGCTCTAAGGTGCGATATAACACTTTCTCTTTATTTTTATAACTAGCATGTGTCCTCTTGACTATCCCTGCCTTATCTCCTTTGCAACACCACCCATCAGCAACAGCAGCAGTGGCAGCACTTTGGCAGTGCTCAGTTAAATTGGAAGCATTGCTGTTACAAGAATCTGATACCACCGCTTTTTTCGGAAATGTCCAGATAGGTAATGTATAAGTGCATGGCTCTGCACAACTGCACAACGTATTTTATGAGTACTATCGTTCCTTTTTTGCATGCATGAAAAAAATGAAGTCAAGTCTTTTTCTTGCTCTCAGGGCGGCACTGCAATTCATCTAAATTGACCTCAGCAGAGTTTTTCCGTCAGTTGAAAAGAAACAGGAAAGACATCACAATAGGGAAAATATTGTGCAACGCTGCTGCTGCTATGCTAATGTCGGCGACTGTTTTCGAGCTAGGCTTTTTTCGCATAAAGTACTGCAATTTCCCACGACACCTCTTCCCGTCCTGACGTGCCTACGTTTGCATATGTCGTTATTTCACAAAAAACGTAGCAATATGATAGTAGTGCAAGGGGACATTGACAACAACAGCAACATGAAGGATGAGTCATATATATCTAAAGACTTGAGTTTGATGCTTTTGTTGACAATTACGATAATAACACGTTGCGTATCTCTCCTCTTCTCAAATACTTTCATTCAAGTTGCTCCTCTAGTATTTTGTTTTTTACACAATAATGTACTATAGCCTGTTGTAAGTATACTCAGCATGAAAACATTTACATGATGATGGTAAAGCAAATTGGTAGCATGGACACAACTACAGGAGTAGCAGTAAAGAAGGGAAACTTGTCAAAAGTGACATTCATGAACTGACATGCCAGCTCCACCACTACAATCAGAAGAAAACGTATCATTTTCCCTCCACTCAACAAAGCTCTATACTGTGGAGCAGCAGCAGCAATTTCCTTTTCAATAAAAAAAAGTCGTCAAGTGAGAGAAAAAGAAGCTTTGCTCAGTTGTCCTCAGTAGATAGTGTTTCGAAAGCTGGGTGTGAGCTGAGGAGATAGTGGAATAAAATGCTTTGAGTACCCAGACTTCTGTTCTTCTTGACTGGCTAAATGCTCATATGTACATTTTATATATACTTACTTACCTACTTACTTACTTATATGCCTCTTCTAATGGAGTGGAATGTTGAGATCGACATGGTGTATTTATTAGATGGTCTGCCTGCAGTAGTTAGATCTCTAGGTGCTTACACCTCTCCGTCTCTAAACCTTGCTTGCCTTTCTCGTCGAAATACAATAAACATAAATATAGAAATGCCATTTGTTCCGCGTTGATTTGATTACGTGCAAAAATATCCAACAATACGCCGCACACTTTTTTTTAGCAAAGTAAAAGCAGCAAAACAAGACAAGGATAAGTGGCATATGTGCAATATCCAACCACCCACCTTACGCTACAACTATGTACCTCCATCACACTGACCGACACACCACCGTACCGTACCGCAAAACCCATCATCATCAGCAGCAGCAGCACCCTGAAAAGTAGTTGAAGAGAGAACAGAAGCCGAAGAAAAAAAAGTAACATCTTTCTTTATTTACTTGGTCAATGGTGGTGGTACTATTATTGGTGGCGGCGATGGCAAGAGAGTACCTACATAGCAATAAAAGTAAACTGGCGGAATATGTCCAATCGATATGCATATAACATCTATGTATACTACAATTATCTATCTTTCTCTCTCTCTATTTTTCTTTCCATACCTTTGTCCTCTTGTCTTTTAGCCGCCACGTACATATACCTATGTGCTTTCTATTATCTCTAAATGTTAACCATATATAACTGCCATGTGCGGATTTTTTTTGTGTCGGAAAATATATAAATTTGGAATGGAATTGGTTTTATGTATCTTCTATCTCTCCGTCTATCTACTCGTGAGTGCACTCTTTTGCTTCTTGTCTTGGTGGATCAGTAATGTTCAATGGGTCATTAGCAATTTTTTTTGCTCTGGATAGTGTTTTTACTACTAGTGGATATATTGTATCATGCTCGTGTCATGCATGCTCCTCTGTTTGTGAACTTGTGCATTTGGTTGGGTTTCTTTTTTCTGTTGTTCTGGTGACCATTACGCGACATATTCTGCTGTTTTTTTGTTGTTGTTTTATTGGGAGTTGCCAAATATCAGAGGTCAGTAGTAATGCGACCGTATAAGTATTGTATTCTACTATATGCTTATGTGCTGGCTGTGTGTGAACAATAATCATCATCGTCATCATCATCACTACTACTACTATATGTCAGTATGATGATCAATTATATAAAAAATTAAGGCAGCAGGTGAATGAATATAGTTTGTCTATTCTGACGATACACATTCAGAAAAAAATATCGAGGGCATGTCGTCGTCGTTTGGGTGGCATATGGTATGGCATGATTGCTATTTGCGAGGGTTTTTTGGAAGGAATCGATAATAAAAAATAACAATAATAAATGCCAACGCCAACCCAAATACTTTCATGTAAATGCATAGATACATATACATACGCCGGTCTGTCATGTCATCATCATCATCACTACATTCATATATTTGTATTCGACCTGCTTCCATACATACACTGCTACTAGCTAACTGACTAACTAACCCAGAAATTACACGGTCGGGCAAGAATATAACATCTTGGAAGAAAAAGCTATATTTATAGCCAAACATAAACATACATAATTGCACGTACATCTAAAAAAAAAGTAATAAGTGCCTACGAATGTTTTAACTTACGCATTTTACTATTCGTTTTATTATGTTAATCAGAGTAATGAAGGTGGGGTGGGGAGAAGCTAATGATAATAACATGCTTTATATAATATGTTTAGCTGTACTATATGGAATCATAATATATAATGTGTGACTTACGATATAAGTGGGTTTATAGGATGAAAAAAAGAAAAGAAAAAGCAGCACATGCCTTCTTGAAATTGCAAAAGCAAACTATGGCGGTGGTGGTGCCGAGGAATACCATAAATTGAATGCCATGAATGTCAAGAACGGACAAAGAAAATGCATGTACCTTTTTTTTACACGCATGTGTTTGCCTACTCTGCTGTGTCCGTATTTTATTTATTCACTTTCTCCTGAAAAGGTAAGAAGAAAGTTATTTATGAGGTCTCTGTCTTGTTCAGTATGTAGGCTACTTTCTAAATTTTCAATGAGACCTGGACATGCAAACCAGAACAGCCAACTGGCATTATATTATGTTATAAATACATAAGAACTAAAAGAACTCTGACTCTGGCATGTACTTAAGTTGGTTTTAATAAAATATAATTTTTTTTCGTTTAGATAAGGAAAAAACAAAATATGCTACACAACAGAAAGTGTAGGTTTGCATTATACAGTGTTATTAATATTAATGGTGATGCTAATATATGCATACATTAAATACTTACACTGGTTCATTTACCTTTGCAAAATTGGATAATCCGAAATGTGCTACACAAAAGAAAGTGTAGGTTTGCATTATACAGTGTTATTAATATTAATGGTGATGCTAATATATGCATACATTAAATACTTACACTGGTTCATTTACCTTTGCAAAATTGGATAATCCGAAATGTGCATGTATATAAACATTTACTTATTATTAGTATGCTTTCTGTAAGGCTGTAAGGCATTGTGACAAGTAAAAGAACTCAAAAACTGGAAAGTAATCAGATATTCAAATTAATTTGCAGTTGTAGTAGTTTTTTTGGCAAACTTTTCAAACAGGTTTTGATGTCATTAAAAAATTTTGTATTTGCGACGAAAGTGAAATGAGCCATTAGCCAGAAGGAAAAGGTTTCGTACTCTCGTTCACGTTGAGTGAATGTAACAGAGGGAAAATTACTGCATACTACTTACCACCTACTATTCCTACTAGCAAAGTTTACAGTGTGTTTAATGGAAGAGTTTGCGTCCTTTATGTCACGGAAAAAAGTTTTTAGATTATTCTGTGAGTGAAATACCTGATTGTGTGCAGTAGCACAAAAAGTGTAAGCGTGAAACGAATGTGGAAGCTATTTGAGCGCAAAAAAGGCAATAAAATCCATGTGTTCATTAAAAAAGGAATTATGGCTTTATTGATCACTCGTAAATCCACCCTGCCCAAATTTTTTTTGGTTCATTGAAGTGAACTAACAATAATATAAAAAAATATTGAGAGGTATTTTGCATTTGAGAAACTTTTTCCTTCACTCTTTCATCGCCATCATCAAAAGACGCTTCATTTCTTATATTTTGTAAAAAAAACTATATAAATGTACAATATCAAATTGGTACAAAATTCTGTTCTACGGAGGAGGAGGTACCTTGTTCACTTAAAACTTATTTAGAAACATGTGAGAGTATCAGAGAGAGAAAAAAAAGTTTGTTTGAATTCGATATTTTTCAAAGACGAGATCCAACGCACATATGTATTTTCATTTCCCCAAGGGGCTATTACCGTTTCCGAAACCGATTTTCCTTGATGTTCATTTTGGACTTGTAAAAGGCGTATATGTAATATATTTTTTTCATAATTTGCTAATGATGATCCTTTTAATACGGCCGCAGTTGTAGCGAGAAACGGAGTAATACGCTTACATTTTCCGGTTGTCGAGCCCCAAAGGCTTCCATTAAAATAAACTTTTACATAATATTATTAATAAGAGATAAAAAAGAGTTGATCTCATCGTATGATGCTGCTGATAGATGCAATACTGTTATTATTACCTACCTATATACCATTATGTTATTATTATTATTAATACAGCGTTACCACATGGTAGGCGAAAAATGATCCAAGTACATTCATTTCGTTAAAATGATAATGAAACTTTTCATGTAAAATGAGGAAAAGTTGGAACGTATAATTTAGCTTAAATTACATGTACTTTACATATACCTAATTGATCGTATCATCAGATTGTAGTAATGTATCTCGTTTAGAATCGCCTTTTAATAATAATACGTAATAATAATAACTAGACGCTTGGCAGCTTCTTGATTTCATTTTCCGTTGCTTGATTTTCCGCGTGAAAATGATACAGATTTGCATAAAAAAGGTAACATGTGGAATCAACGGATACATTTTAAATCCTATACACTGCTGGATTTTTAAAAAGCGATTATCGTCTTTTCTTTCCGTTTGAGTACGTAACAGAAAATACTAAACTTGCTGCTACTAGTACTTTTTTTCTTCAAGGTTCATTCCAGTTAAATTCTATTTTACAAACCCTTTATATATGCTTTCTTTGCATTTTATATAAAATTGCACTACATGCCTATCATGTCACAATCTATTTAGAAATTTCTTACAGAGAGGGAGAGATAAATGATTTTTTAAATCCCGGTTTGAACTAAAAAGGGTTTCTGGAAAAAAATGCTGGTTTTTTGGGGGGCTGCGAGTGACGTTAACATGACATATTGTTCAAATGCAGCTGTATCTCATGAACAAATCTTGTACATATACATATCCTGGTATATATATACCAGGTTAGAAATCCCTTTTCTAGGAAACTTGTCATTCCAGAAGTCACTAGCTTAGCTGTGTGGCAATAGAAAACGTTTCTCGTTGAAAAGGATAAGAAAATGTTCAACTGACTTGTTGGTATACTTATTATTACAAAATAGCAATAGAATAGAAAAAGTACACATCCATGTTTCACGGATGTATCATCGTTATTATTAGGTTTTTCATTTTCTCTTTTCCCACTACTACTTTTACCAGACTACTTCTACTACACCACTCCAAGCAAAGGTTTCAACTTTCACTGGAAGGATTCCTCAGAATCCATTATTGAACAAGTTGATTACTTTTTGTGGTATCCAACCGTAGAGCAATATCACTAACAACACGACTAACAAATTACAAAACTGCTAGACTCTATCATTCAGAAAGATTGACATATTACTTCCACAGAGACACATGAGTAAAAAAACAAATATTTTATAGATGTGAAAATACATACACTCTCATACACTTATACAGCTGTGTAAATATATATATTTGCCATGTTATATGTACAGTTCTTTTCTTTGTCTGCAATTTCAACTAAAGAATTTGAAACTATCGAAAAATACATATATATATATATTCTTAGAACAGAACAGCATCTGCTAAATTTTTAGCAGTTTTTTATAAGAATAGCCTACACATATATATTTTTCCGTATTATTATTTTTAAATCCTCTCTTGTTTAGAAAAATACACCTACCTACCTACCTAATATATAATACATCATTTATGGTAATGTTAAAGTTTGGTTAATTTTAATTGTAAAAATTGCTGTATATATTTCCTATATGTATGCAGTCAATATTGGTTGTCATTCATTTTTTTATTTTCCTGATTTATGCAGCTGACGTCTTATTAAAAAGCAAGGTTTCCCGTTTTTTTCTCTTTCTCTCTTTCCAACATATTCCACTTAACATCCTATTATATTTTTTTGCTTTCCGGACACCAATGCTACTGCTGCTGCTGCCAAACTAAACGTTATGTGCCTAGTACTAGTGCTACTGGATAAGCAAGTGTTATTATGATAATTTTGTCATGTTCCATCACCATCATGATGATGAAGACTTCATACAAATCCATGTGTCATAATCATTTATCTAGAAACCCCGCTCCTGTTAAAGTGGTCGCATACCTAACATACCTTCTGCAGCTTTCTCTTTTTTTCGACTACTCAAAGAAAAAAGGAAAGAACAAAAAGGGAAGCAGAGCGTACAAGATATTTTTGTGTGCAGGTGTTTGACATTCCATGCCACCATGTACCCTCACGCGACCATATGTACTCCATTCTCTTCACATCCCGGCGTTAAGATCTCGTTGATCATTATTTTGGTTACGTAAGTCAGACTCATATAATATGTATAATGTTATGTGTGTATGTATCTATCCATCTGCGGGTATTTTATATAAAGCAGCTAGACAGACAGATAGATAGATAGATACGTAAAAAAATATACACATTTTCACCGTACTTTTTTTACTATTGTTGTGGTAAGCCCACACAAGAAGAAAAAGAATAAAACCAAGATAATCCCTACTACTAGTACTAGTACTACTACTACAAGACCAAAAAGTAAAAAGAAAACTAGGTATAGGCATTTGGCTTATATAGTTAACAATATTTATGTAAGTACTTATACTTTACCAAGATATTTCACTGCAAAAACATGCCAACGTCAGACCACACTGTTTTTGCCAGTAAAGCTAACAAGATCCTTCTTTCTCTTTTTCAGTCTGATTGAAATTCATAAGCTGTCTACCCATTACTATTACTATCCTGCTTGAACAAACACACATCCAGACGGCTTTTTAACCGTTGCGTTTTCTCCTGCTGCTGCTGTCTGTGCCGTATGAGTTTATCATATATATAAGCTACACCGTATTGTGATCATATCATATTATTATTATTGTATTATCAAACTCCTAAAATTCTGCTGATGACGTTCTTTTTTCTTCCCTGTTTGATGTATCTACCATTTTTTTTCTTGTAGTGGAAATGGGAGTAATGTTGTGTGCGAATTTTGGATTAACTTTTTCCCCTCTTGGTTACCGTCAACAGAGAAGAAAGGGCTGGGAAAATCTTTGAAAATGAAGAGAGAAAGTAAGTTGAAAGAAAAAGTGGATGGTAAAATCCTAAAAAAAACGTTCACAATATATATATATACATTACATACGAGTATCTTTCCTGTTGTTCTTTTTTCCTCCTGTTACAGATTTTAATGCATGAAACATGACCACCATTCATAATACATGCTCACAACTTCACAACTTATTATTTTTCCCTTTTAAAGAAAGGATTTAGAAACAAATGTGCATGACCAATGGCAGTGATAATAGTACAATGGCACTTTCCTTTTATCTTGTCATCAGC
>JAHZMT010000608.1:1423-17709 GCA_027743785.1 Sinhomidia bicolor | reverse complement strand
TTTTTGACGTTTATAATCCTCCTTTGTTATGGAAAAATATTGTATTGTGCATTACATTACAATACTTCTACCTATTTTGCATACTATGATAAGTAGTATGGAAAAGTAGCGGTTTCTTAAACATTGATGTTTACTTATGTAACAGCTAGACTAGCCATTTCGTGAGCTTTCACATTGTCATTTAGCACAATCATAATAATAATAATTATTGTTTGTTTGCAAAAAAAGTATTTTATTTATTTGCTGTATGTTCATGGTTCAATAGGTATCTTTACTACTTTTCTGCAATAGAATGTTTTTATATCAAAGGAGGATTATACACGCTAAAAATTACAGAAGGACAATAATGGCGTAAGACGTTTTGCAAGTTGGAATACAGCTATTTACGTACATGTAAACAAAGTTTTAAGCTCAATGAAAACACTTTATTTTTCGTTCTTCGATATATTTTTTTCCCTTGATAATGAGCAATACAAACGTTAAATCTCATTTTAAAAAAACCAAAACATTCAACACAGGTGTAATGAATGAAATGATTATTTGTTTTTATATTGACTCTGTTGTTTTTATTCATACAATATTGGTTATTACTATTACTTCCGTTTTTTATATGCTTTCACCCGTCTTTGAATTTTCTATGATGAAGAATCGCCTAAATTTGAGAATAGGTGAGGGTGTGGGTTGTTGAAAAAAGGTAAGTAAACCATTAGATCAATCGACTAATGTTAAATTTCCTTTGCTATATCATCAAATTATATATATTTTTTCTTTTGTGTCTTCCCTCTTGCGCTAACTAGAGTTCTCACTAGAATTTCTTATTGATCTTTTGGTATTGGGACAATAGTTCCATAATGTCAATATACTAATTTCATTCCTTGTAGGCAGTTAGTTTGATATAATAATGTTTTGTTATTCTAGTTTCACGCTTTAATAAAAATTTGACAAATTAATACAAGTAGTAATAATAATTATTATTAGGTACATAAATACGAATGATTTGGTATAACATTGACATTAAAATGCTTCCGACTGAATTGTTCTTCAGACCCGTTAGTTTATTATTATATATTATTATTTTATTAATATCCCTCCCTTTTTTAAATAACAACTAGAGGGCAACTTTTCATCGGAACCGCCACGACTCGAACAAAGTCTTCTATTTCCGTTTTACATTAAACGTCCCGCTACGAAAACCAAGAGTTCAACTAAGTTAGCAAATAATTAATCTTTCGTTCTTCTTCTAAAAAGACACACACGTATGTAGTAGTAGTAGTACAGTTAAGGTAAACGCAGTACTATGTAAAAACGTACTACCCTTTTAAGCGTTTATGTCTTCTAATAAAGACCTAAACATCACGTACAAAAATTTTCTTTTTACAATTTCAAGTGGTGCAGAGATTAATACAGTGCATCAGCCAGTTTGACTTTTAGGATACTTTTGTGAGTGACTGAAATCTTCTACTAGAGGTTTTCTCTCATCTTTCGTAAATCTGTAATACTCTTGATCAGCTCTGATTATATACTTCACAGCATACTTTTTTTTAAAGTCACCCTTTATCATCATCATAAAGAGTAGTCAAAAAAATTTAACCAAATGTTTCAGACTTTTTACTTTCTGACACGTACTTCCAGTTTTTTTGTTAGCACCAGTTTACTTACTGTCAAAAAAGTATGCGTTTGATTAAAGTTGAATAAATAAGTATGAGTTTTCTGCTTCAAACAACTTGTTGTAATTTTTACATATTTGCATGTTGTAGAAGCCAACCTAACCAATCTAACGAAGACATTAGGTCTCTAATAATAATAATAATAATACTCCTAGTAGGAATCATCTCTGCTACTTAATTTATACTTCGAGCAAGTAATTTAACATATTATGTTACATATTCATAAATGATTTTAATGTAAGATGTGTAATGAAATTGTTCAATGTTCTGTAAACCATGTTAAAATTAACGTTTAATGGTTTTATCTGTTAGCATTTTTGTATGTTGAAATTCATTGAAATTAAAACTCTGTTTAGTGGACAACACACGATCACCATACACCATTGTAGTCGTTTTTAGTGGCAGTCTTAGTAATGGTAAGTGTGGAGTTCACGGAATGGGCAAGCATACCTATATATACGGTAAATATTATTATTATGATTGATTATATTTTTGTTTGAGTGCTGAAAAATGGTTGCCGTAAAAGGATTTTAATTGACTAATGGTAACTTAAAAGTATCCAATTTAATTGTATTAAAAGCATGGCAGTAGTGTGGCTGTTATTAAATTAATATACCACTAAAACTTCAATTTTAACTGGGAAAAAGCTTTTTGTGTATTTTACACTTTCATTTCACATCTTACACATACACAATAATAATATTATCATTCATTTGACAACAGCACCTTTCAAATCATCACAACCTGCTGACCTGCAGCCTGCTGTTTTTAATAAATATAAATTACATTTTTTTAATCAGGATGTCCTCCCATCACCTATAGATATAACTATTATTTAATAGAAGGACTGTATACACATATTAATATGTGTATCATTTGTTTGATACTGTTGAAAGTATAACTAATAAAATTATGGAGCTGAGTTAGTATATGTGAGTCATGCCATGTAGTTGATTTTAATGAAAGCATGAGATTTGCAATTTAATTATACATTTCTAGCTAAAATGTGCTATAAATATCTCATCCTTCTAGAATGATGATTGTGTCGGTCGTATTTTTAAAAATTGATATTCAGTCGATGGGAAAAGCAAACAACGAATTAATTTGTTATAAGGCAAAAAATTAATGTGTGTATATTCCAGGTAGTGATGAACTCACGTGAAATTTAAGATAACCATTTGGCACTCCCCCGTACTTTTTTTGCTTAGGTACGTACAAATCTTATTAGAGCAGCTAGACAACCCAAAAATCCTTTAAATTGTTTTGGAGCAAAGAGCGAACCCATTCATTATTACCGCAGATTGGAATAGGTGCACATGTAATAAAAACAAGTTTACGTTGATTACTAATTACAGGAATACTAGTTAAATAACCAACACTTCAACAAGTTACAGACAGCCAAATAAATACATTCAAAATGCGAACTTGGCGTTGTACACTTTTTAATGTTTTTTAAACGCAGGAAGTCTCCATTAATTCTCCAATAATAGTAAATACATGTTATAGCACGAAGCACGCAATAAAAACACAAACTTACTAAAATATAATTTAGCATTTTTTTACAACAGATTCATTTTCATGGAGTCATACTAACATGATTTTGTTTAATGATAAAAATACACAAAGAATAATAATAATGGTACAAGTTGTGGAAGAAGATGCAAGAGATCTCTGCAACATTTTACTAATTTTTTTTTGAAAATTTTAAACAACAACTATTTAGTTTAGAGATCCAACAACAATGTAAATTTAAAAAGACCAACATACATTATAATAATGAAGATGATAAATAACAAATATAATATATATATATGAGTTTATATTGAATTTCTAATTTAAAGATCAAAANAACAACAATGTAAATTTAAAAAGACCAACATACATTATAATAATGAAGATGATAAATAACAAATATAATATATATATATGAGTTTATATTGAATTTCTAATTTAAAGATCAAAAATGATCTCCACTTATTTCTAAAAATGACACAAGAAGAGAAGAAGTTTAGGTAATATTCTTTTCTTTTTAATTATTGATGATAAGGAAGGATGTCTGTTATTATACCGTACACTTCTACAATATTACTTTTTTTTATTTATTTAGTTACTATTTTGAATTTGTGCGTACTGTTTGGATATTTTTTTTAATGCGAGCTTTTTTTTTAAAAAAACGCGCTTCTTACTTATTTCTTCTTCGTCTTCTGACACTGAACTTTTGACAAATGAGCTCTTCTCCTTCACTGATGTTTTTTTGTATTATTCATTGAACTTACTATCTAATTGTGCATTTCGGTTTCGTTTTTTATGTATGTATGTATATATCTTGTTCAATTTATATCATTTCTCTCTTTTTAGTATAGTTTTATTTATGTAGTTCCGAGTTTGATTAGATATTTTATTGTATAATAATGTACTTTATACGAAGATGATGATTTTTTCTTACATAACGTGCATTTTTTTCATAGTCGTAGAGTTGTAGCCTCGGATATAACATATGTGTAATAGATAATTATATAGTGTAATATCCACTTTTTTTCCTGCTTGAAGTAGTAGTAGTATAAGTAGTGAACGTTTGTGTATGTGTGTGCTTGTCCGATTCGTCTACCTTATATAATAACTCATGTATTAGTTAGTATACAATGTAACAACAATATATTTGATTAAAAACAAGCATCCCATATCTTGCTCATACATGCATACAACAGGTATATATCATTGGAGTTTCCTTTTATAAAGTATACACTTCTGAATGTCCAGAATCATTCACATTAATGAAAGAGTTGTTATGTTTTTTTTCGTCACACAAATAGACACACATTACAAAGAAGTGTAATCAATTAATTAATTAATTATAATTTATATAAAACTTTTGTTAGAGTGTGAGATATATAATTTTAAAAACTTAAAAGGTAGTAAGTAATAAGGATAATAAGCACAAAAATATTATAATCATCAATTCATATTATTAATATCTGTTAATAACAACGATACATATATATTGTATATATATATATAGATTATATATATAATATTTAAAATGTTTTGAACAATTGAGTGGTATAGGTCGATTAAGTAACAATGATGCTTTCTCTTTCTAACCGTCAATCTAACAATAAATAACGCACGAATGCATACATAACATATTAATAATATAGAGAGGTTATATTGAAGATATATGAATCATCATTATGTTTTTTTTTTCAAAATGTATCTGCCCTTATCAGTTATGACATTATACATTTTATATAAAACAGTACAGTTTTTTACATTAATGTACCTGATCTGAACATTTTTTCCTGGTAATAATCATCATAAGTAAGTGTACAGGTAACTATAATAATTATAATAATAATACAAACATCATAGATTTTTTTTCTGCCAAATATGCTGCAGCATAATGGCGATATCAGCAGCATCATCTTGTTAAAACGTGGTAGTAACGCACCGCTCTGATATCGCAAAGAAAAATTCGATCGCTTAATTAATTTAGAACCAATCAGTTTTCAATCATGCCGCAACTTGCATACCATCATTATTAAATTTATGTAAGCAATTTTAACTATGGAATAATAAATGCTTGCGTATTCCACTGATAACTACTACAAAACATGGTATTAAATTGGTAGTGGTAGTTTGACTCTCAATAAAATCAATTACAGGTAATAAAAAGTTTTGGAAGCCTTTCTAGAAGATAGTAGAGACGAAATAAATACCTTTTTTTACCACGCGGTCACCACCACCATTGTTATACTGAAACTGTCATTTTCATTTCATGTTCTATTGTTGCTCTCAGATTTGGCAATGTTTTTTTCGTTTGACATAATTCCAAAGAAATTTTTGAAAAAGTATTTTCCACGCCGATTTGGAATATATGAAATAGCACATAAATTGAGAGAGAATTAATACAATAACATATTATAAATGCTATTCTTTTCCCATCGAACATAATATTTACAACAATACTCTTGTAGTAAATAAATGACTAACAAATGACTCGCTGTCATCATCATGCACACATTTTTTTCTTCTTCTCTTCTTAACTTTAGCTCTAGAGAGAGACATAATATTTTTTTTATGTATCTCAGCTCTTTTAAACTTTGAAGTCACATTTTCAAAATGTACGCTAATATAAATACACAAGATGTTCTTCTTGTCTAGGTAGCTTAACCTTTATTTATACGATACAAAAAGAGAATTCCAGTGAGCTTTTTCATTTTTTTCTTATCCTAGTTAAGAATATTTATAATCATAATAAGAATAATAAGAATAACGCAGACACATATAATTTGAATAAACTTGCGTACATAAAATTTCATGTAGTTTCATGTATGTATCGTATATTGAATATATTTTCATATATTTTTACCTAGTATGTATAGCAGTTTTAATTTAATATCTGAATCGTAATAAATAATGAAATCAACATTTTATTTTCTTCGCAGTAGCAGCCTCGTCCACAAGGATATTTTTATGTGTTTTTATTACATGATACATGTACACATGATTTTTTTACTTAATAACCACTTTCTTTGTTTTTACTCACTCAAATGTTGTTGGCTTAAATTTTTTTTAACGGTTGAGTTTGATTTGGTTTTTATACAATAATATAATAATTTAAAACCTAACACTGTCAAACGGTTATAGAAATAATGAAAATAGGAAAATGTTAATAATAGTTCATATATTACAACTCAAATTTTTGCTTGTTCGGTCGGTGTGGCAGAGAGAGAGAGAAGAGAAAGAGAGATAAAAAAGAAAGGATGATTATTTTTCAAGGCAGGATAATAATATGTTGTGTTGTATGTAACACGAAAATTGTTCTTTTTCTTGGTAGTGTGTATGAACTTAAAAATGGAAATAAAATGTTGAAAATACTCTGAACTAAATAACGATTTTTTCACTGGTACTGTTTCTTTCTTTTGGCAATCTTGATTGAACAAGAAGTTTCAATATTGGTTCCAATGATCCAATAATAATAATAAGTATGTAATGTAAATGTTTTTGGTAAATTGGCACATTTTGTTGAAGTATTTACACAGTATTTTGTAGTAGTACTGTTAGATAGAAGAGAAATTGTAGTACAGTAAGTAGTTTAAATATTTGTAGAAAAAAGATAAAAATATTGTTACATATGTGAGTTTTTATAGTAGTAACACCACCACCACCATCATCATTATCATCATCATCATTGCAATGTAATCTGCGCAGTATTATATTTATATATATTTTTTTGGTTACTGTTTTCTGTTCAGCTGATAGTTGAGATTGTTGATCTTGTCACATGTCATAATATGTAATGTAACATAATACTGTAAAATTCAGACTGACTGACTGAACATGACATAATTCATTATTATTTAATGATGATAAAGGAAATTCCAAGGAGTAGGTATTAAGATTTCCGTGTGTGTATGCGTGTGTGTGGAAACTTGGAAGAATATGGAATGTATTATTCTGTTCGCTTGAGTTTCAAAATTGGAATGAGTTGGTGTATTATTGAAAGGAATCAACAACTAAAAGAAGGAAAGCGGTATGCAATCAAAAAAGGTTTTTTATAAAGCAAAAATTACTGCGAAGTTGTGGAATAGAAATGGTTACTACTACCAACCAGTACTACTTGGAAGAAATTGCATATGTGTAGCAGTAGTAGTAGTAGTAGAAACGGAAAAATGTCGTTTGTTCCTTTGATGCGTGTACTTATCTGTCGTAGTAGTTACGTAAATACATGCACGGGGTAAAGTGAGAGGGAAATGATTTAGCGAATTATTATCGTTCCGCATAAATTGTGGGGCTAGGAAATATGTATAAATACATGAAAAGTTTTTTTTTCCTCAAAGAAAATGAGGTACACACACTGCGTACGAGACTGTTAATGATAAAATGCTATGATTTTTTATTATGTTATATACGCTGTTGCTTTCACGAGTGTACTCTTGTTCGAACGACGACTACTCCACGAAACCAAAAGCCGTTCCCAAAGACGTGTGTTCTATGATCTAATTATACTTTTCGACGTGTATGAATCTTTACGTGGTATCCATGTATGTCTATACTGTTTTTTTTTGTAAATGTATACGTAGAAGGTAACAAGTATTGTGTGAGTATGAGAGCACAACAAGTATGTCAAGAATGTGGTTATCATATTTATATAGTATTTATATAATAATATGAAATATATCATAATAAAAAGGGAATGTTAAAGTTTCATATCCTCATCATCAATTCGGGAGGCATGAGAAGTTGACGGCTGATGATGATGGTGACCAGTGGAGTTGTTGCCGCCACCACTGACCCCATTGCCATTGCGTGAACCAGTCTGTGAGCCTGTGGAGGAGGTTTGATGCGACGGCAGTGGCGGAGGCTGATCCTGTTGCGTGTCCTGCTGTACGTCCCCTGAACCTTGTTCAGGGTAGTACGCCGGATGCTCGGATATTGCGTAAAAGTTGCCATTATAGATGACGCCAAGCTCTCTGAGGAAATCACCACGAATTGTAGCTTTGATTGTCCAGTTGTAGCAGTCCTCAGCCTCACTCTCACGATCCAGTCGCTCGACGTCAACTATCTTGGACGAGAGTCGCTCCAGTATCACCCCGATGTCTTTGATGGTCAAGTGTCTTTTCTGATCTAGGGAAAGTTGATCAATGAGCAGAAGGAATTTTTGCGTCGTTGTCGTATCCTCCTCCAGAACAGAATGATTATTCTCTGTTTCAGACTCAGAGCTTTCCTGAAATCAGAAACGTTGGTTTTTAAGGATCTTGTTTGGACATGGGAGAATGGAGTAATTTGACATTAGGCTGCACTTTGTAATCTCATACAAGTAATGCGAATGCGACTGCGTGGTGATCATTTATACACTTTATAAAAAGTCGTTTCGTGGAGTAAATCAGTTTCGTGTCGTGAAGAAAGGATAGATCTGTGAATAGTGTAGAAAGGGCAAAATAAGGAGTACGGTAAATAGTAAAAAGCATAATTTAATAGCACATGTATGGTAAGGTGAAAATAATGGTCAAGTAAAAATTGTAGTTTATTGTCCTGCTACATTTAAAGACTCTGAAAGCCATATCTATGCATCAGGCATTAGTGCGACAACATGAATATGAAACGAGAGGAGAGAAATGTTATTGAAACCTGCCATTCTACTTTGATCCCAAAATCAATACCTGGAACCAAATTTCCTACGAAGTACATAGCCTAATAGTTTGAAGCTTCGCATGAGAATATGGGACATGTAATTTCTACAGAAAATCACACGTATTTATTAGAATTGTATCGGGAGACAACTACAGCATGGTTCCAATCATAGCAGCCGTCAGCCAAGGTCAATTAAACGTAAGGTATCCTTTTCTCGTGAGTCTACAAAGAAGTTTGATTTTGTGACAGTCACCATTTATAGCGATCTACGTAAGTTCACCTGTTGTGAATGTTTAAATCTAACTATAATTGTGTTACACAACTTTTAATTATCCCTTTTCTCACTTTCGGCAAAGAGAAACTTTTAACTGCAGCTAACTAGTTTTTCCGCCACATGCAGTAAAAAGTATTTTTGTTTGAACAGGAAGGTGAAAGTGAAAAATGCAATGCTATGCATTACCTAACTTTGAAAGTAGACGCGGTAACTTTTTTAATTAGCAATGTAAGTTGAAGAATGTCAACTCAAACGTGGAAAGTGGAAACAAAAAATTGATACGCCATACTATAATCCTTTGATAAGAAAGTTGACGTGGCTGAATTCTACATGAGAAAGCCCTCAACTGAAAAAATAAAGTTACTCCAAATGACTCAAATTGTGTTTTGAAAAGATTTTTAAAAAGAAATGGTTTTTGAAAATTTTATCAACCAAATCTAACCGAATCCAACTAAACATCAGCGTTAGCTTCAGCAACAAAATATATTTTTAAAAAACTTAAAAAAATGTCGAAATCTTTTCTCTGAAAATCTGAATAATTTTTTGGGTCACTTGGAGCAACTTTCCTTTTTCAGTTGAAAAACTAAATTTTCACTACTTCCCTTAAGGCCGAATCCAACCTGCTAATGGCTCTCCTTACGTTTCTCTTGAACGTATACGCCATACGTACTTGAAAAAACTAGTTTTTGACACATTGAACAATAGATATATATATACTATATACATCTATTCATTGAACAAAGTTACTTGAACTACTTTCACTGCAGGTAGCCATATAAACCACTACGATATATCCTTATATTAACTTCAATGATGTACGCGAATACAATTGGAATTTCAGTTTCTGTCACAGGTTTTTGAGAAGAGGAAGGACTTGGACAGCAATCTCATATGTTCACAATGCAGTTTGTACTTTCTCCTGACGCTAAGCCATGTGCTCATCAACTTTCACATCAGCAAGAGAAAAATGAAAAGTGTCCAACATGTGAACAAGGTTAAACATAGTATTATTATACAAAAAATACTTTGCTTTAGTTGAAGCTTGTGCTAAAAATTTAGTTTTTTTATGTGTGTACCTTAGTTGCGTATAAACATATTCGACAGACTCACGAAAAAGCAACAAAATGTCATTGTTAAGTTTGTAATAAAGGTTAGTGGTAAAGTCCATTGTCTTGTACACATTTATTTGATTTGCGTCTAATTTACTAAATAGATATTCTAAATGGATTCAATTAAAAGAGACACATGAGAACTCAACATGGCGTATTGTAGCAAACCAGAAAGTGGCATAACGCAGGTAACGCGCCGTGACAGCAAAACATTTTGTTTCTGTTAAAATTTATCAATAAATTAGTTGAAATATAAAAGTAATATAATGTAATGTTACCGTCGTCGTGCCTCCGCCTCCACCTGGACCCAGGTCATGAGGATGAATTATTGAGCCGCTAACCCCTATACCCGAGGGAACTCCTGAATACGGAACACTGAGGTAACTACTTGGCACTATTTTTCTACCACCAGGTCCTCCGGCAAAACGCCCGTCCTTGTCTTCCCCTACTCCCATAAACCTTACATGGAGGGATTTGGCACCGGGAACCATCCGTGCCGCACCCTCCATGCCAGGTTCCTGAATAGGCGAAGTTGCTACAGCCTTGTGCACCTTTCGACCCGGAAACAAAAAAGGAAACACATATTTACAAGGATTTCACAGTCATCAATCAATTCATAAAACCTTGTTATGGTTAATTCCTAACTCTACTCACGCACATTTAAAGTATCATCATTCTGCATTCTTTGCAAGTGACTTATTACTTTCACTACACACATTCTCATAATATCCGTCATTTCACCATAATCAACAAGCAAAAGTGTATGTATTTATGCGCATGCTTTTTTATTTATTTTCAAACCATAATAATAATAATGATAATAAATGTAAGAAAGCACTACAACAATTCAGAGAAAATATACACAAACCATAATATTTTGCACCACTGACACATTCCTTTCAAAACTTGTCTCACTATCCTTTCATCATAGTTTATATCATCATCAATTCTCAACAAATGGTAAAAACCCAAGGAAAAAGGTGAAGTAGTTAGAAGAGCAAGAAGTGATGTACAAAAAGAGTAACATAAAGTATAAAACTCAACAAAACTTTTTTTTTCTACAGCATATATAATCTCAACTCATACGGAAAAAACGACCACGCACACCTTTTGCTGCTAATCTGCTAATATTATGTGTATCTAATCAAGATTATTTTTTTTGGTTAGGCGAAACATACCTGCTAAAATTTATAGGAATCAACAACAACAATGATCATCGCTCACTGCATCAACAAAACATGTATTTTCTCTCTAGATATTTCCCCAACCGCATTGGTCGCAATTGGTGGTAGAGCGAGAGGGGAGAAATGAGTAAAAGCCAGGTTTAGTTAGACTTCAGTTTCCTTGCTTTTCCCTTCTCCCTTCCTTCTACGAGAGCTTGACCGTGATTTCACAGGTAGTACACAGGTATGCTCCGCCCTTCTTGGCATTGTATATTCTACGCTCTGCATCAAACCAAAGAAAAAGATTTATAAAAACAAAAACTTAAAAAAATAAGCGTTTCAATAGCCATCTACATTTTTTCTTCATAATATTAATAATAATAATAATAAAAATAATAATAGTATATATTTTTTGGTATGCATGTATAGTAAGTAGTAATGATAAAAAATTCTTTTCAAAGTAAAAATTAAGTTACTTAATATTTATATATATATATAAGTAGTATAAAATGAAAAAAATGTAGTGTACATATATAAGTAAACTAAAAGTATATATATATTTAAATGGTGTGCATAACTTTTTCTCATGATAATATACTAAAATATATATATAAATATTATATAGGTATATTATATCTGATATATTATGAAAACATAAAACTGTATAATACAGAGGTATATAATGTATTATATTATAAAACATTGTTGTCAAAATGCAAACAGACAGACAGCGGTTTTAGTAGTAAAAAATGTATATAATTACATTATTATTTATTTAAGTAGGTAAATATGATTAAAAATGTTCAATGTCATTATTATATCATCATCACATATCATCTTTATCATCATCACACTGTCTCATCGCATGTCTCATCTATCTATTTCATTCCTTGTTTCTTTTAGTAATACAATGCAAAAACAAATATATACAGTATAATGTATATAATGACAAAAAAATTCCCATGAATAATTTTGTATAATCATAATTCTTGCAAATTAAACATTTACTATTCGCTATAAATATATATTTTTCTCTGCCAGATGTGTAGATCGAAAAATGCAAAAATAATAATAATAACAACAACAATAATTTAATGTTGATGTTGTCTCGCTACCCTTGCTTGTACACACTGTATGCTGTCATGAAAAAAGTATATATATATTTATATGGACCTTTTTACTTGTTTTTTTGCAAATTTCACATTTTCCAACATACACTGCGCTCACATATCCCATTTTCTCATATGACACTTTTTTTCTCCTTCGTACAATTTCATTCTACAAACTTTCTTCTTAGCAGCACAAGTAGCATGCCTTCCATACACACTTCGACCTAAATACCAAAAAAAAGTTTGTGCATGTGAGTGTGTGTGTGAAAAGCTGAAGGGATGGATCAGTATACCCTGTAGTATATTATGGTGTAGAGGAGCATACCTCCTATTACTATTCTAAAAGAAAATATAAGTGAGCCTTCAACTTTCTCCTATATATATCTCAATACAACTAACTGTGAGGATGTATGTACATTAGCACGTTTATCTGTGAGAATATCTGTGCCCTTGTAGAATGCATGTATATGACACATGTACACTGTAAACTGTGAAGGTAGCAACTTGTGAGCCAGCAAAACTCGCTCACTTTCTCCTCACATCTTTCTACAATGGTGAAAGTTATGCTCTGCTCTGGTTCTCCTCTGTATGTATGTATTGTTGTTTGGCTTATAATAATAACAAAATGCAATACATGATGATAATAATAATATGCATATAGATAGGTATATACAAAGTAGATGTAGGCCCTACACATGAAACATAGTTCTTGGCTTGTTACATATGATGTAGTAAAAATTCACTCACTCAGTCAGACTCGTTGTGGCTGCACAATGTATTGTGCTGAATGTGCTGCTCATAAGATAGAAAATGCTTTCTCCACCACCACCACCACCGCCACTATTCATGTGTATCACTGCTTTTTTCCCACTGTCTATGCCTGCCATGAGTTTCATGCATGCATGTATGTGTACTAGATCCTGATGCTGCTGCTCCTGCTGCGGATAAAACATGGATGAAAATGAAGATACCAGCAGCAGTTGCTGTGTGCATGTTGGTGGGAGTAAGGTGTAGCCTTCCAGCAGCAGCGGCAGCAGCAGCGCGGCAGTCGTCGCGTAGTAGTTAATGACAGTACTGAATTCGGAATACGTATATTACGAAAGAAGATATGTACAAGAACCAAGAAAAAAAGAGGAAATCTACCTACTAACATTAATATGGTGGTGGCGGTAGTGGTAGAGCGATGATCATATTATATACCGAAGGGTACAAACAATACAAAAAAGGCTACACAGCACAACGACATGTGATATATACATGAAAGCGTCCTCCTACTACTTATTCTGTTGATGCTTCTGCTGCTGCTGCTGCCTTAGTGCAAAAGCAAAAACGCAGGGACATTCAGCCAGCGAACCATGTATGTAGTATGTCGATATATCCGTATATCTGCTATTCACGAGTATAAAATATAAAATGTGGAAAATGGATAAATACTTGCTATATACAAAAAAAGCTCTTTCAAGGATGATATAACCTTATATATAGTCAGGTCTATTTTCTTTCTTTTTCTTCTTTCTCTCTCTCTCTCTCTCTCTTTCTGCACATCACCTCCTACGGTAGGAAATAAAAGGATATAAAATAAAAAAATGTATAATGTGGAAGGAGGAGAGATGAATGTAGGTATGAACATTTATATATTTACCAAGTACACACTTGCTTGTCATGCCATCTCCCCATTTCTCCCTTTCCTCCACTGCTGGCTGATCGTGTCTGTGCTGAAAACATCCATCGTATTTTATATGTAGGGCTAAAAAAAGGAAGAAGACCTAAAGGCAAAAGCTTGAGCTATCCAAAATGGGTCAATGTGACACGTGCTCCTGATGCTTGCTTTCTTTTTACTTTTTTTCTTTCTTTCTCTCTCGCTCTCTTTCTCCATCCATTTTCTTCCTTTTCCCCACTTCAACTTTTTCTCAGGACTTTCCCTATTTCCTTTATACTAATCTAAGTATTATTTTTTTCTATGCACATATACACCACACATTATCATAAGCTTATATCAAACTGCTAGCTATACGTGGAGTGTACATACACATGTATGTGTATGTACATGCAGCCATTATTGTAACATGTACAGTTTTTTCTGATTCTCATATTATCAATAAAACTATATGCCATATTGCTACTACTATTTTTAAGCCATTTTAACCCTTTGTTCATCTACATTTTTTTACAAGAAACAATACATGTATCACATGAAAATGTTTCTATCCTTTTCTGTGACAGCAGCTGCAAATAGTAGGTGACTTCATGCCAGATATTTTTAAAAATATATATACGTATAATATATATGTATATCGTTTTCCAACAAGAAACTGGCATTTTGGTCGAGTGCAAGCAACGATCTTCAAATGGCGCACACATACCAACGAAATTCGTGTAATATTTATACATGAAAATACATGTGTTCCCATGTTATGAATACTATACAGAATCCAATCCAGCAGCACAAGACTCACCCAACACAACAACTGGTGCTCAACCAAATATTATTGCCACTGAAAAAATACATATATACATTTTTATATTTTCATTTCTCCATTTTCCCTGAGTCATGATTTCTTTTGCTGCTGCTGCTGTTATATGATGAAACTAGTAACCATTTTTGTATTTGTGCCATGTTCCTTCCCGCTAAATGTATCCACAAAAAATAATATTATACAATAACATAATATATTATTGTGCTGGATCTATCAACATAATACCAACCCAGCAGCAGCAGCATCCATCCATATTATATACCATACGCGTTTGTGTATATGAAACGGTCCGAATATGGTGGTGGTGGTTGGTGGTGATGCTGCCTCTGTTTTTTGGATATTATGTTACATCTATTAACATACAAAAAATAATAATATCATTCAAACCACCACCAACATCGCATAATCATCACCACAACCACCATACCACCATCACCATCCTATAACTTTCTTTGTCTGACTTTCCTCTCATCTACTTCTTCTTTGTAAACATGTACATAGTAGTGCATAATACACATTATAGTGTCATATATTATACAAATTCTTCCTACTAAATCAACACACACAAGCACACAGCCAGGAAAAATGTCTTTAATATCGTGTCACTGAATTGTTGGAAAGTTTACAGTTGTTTTTGAAATCTCTTCTTTTCCCTTTTCAGAAACGATGTAACTTTCTTTTTGCAGGACGACCGACATATTGACTATGAAAGAGAGCACACAGTCTGCTGCTGCTGAAAGTAAAATGCTGTAATAACAATACAATATCCTTATATATGCCTATATACCTACCTCTGACTTTTTTACTTTTGTATTTTCAACTAAAAGTATGTAGCAGCAGCAGTGAAAGCAGCACCAGCAGTACAAAACGTTTATTTCTCTCCTTCTCCTGTTGTTGTTAATATTACCTATTATTACACAAGTATGGCAACCCCAAGTTACGATTACAAAGACGACGATGATCATGCTGATCACGACAATGTATTTGATACTTTTCTCTTATATCAGATTCTTCCAAGTAGGCAAGATCAAATTACCTTTTTTGGCAATATCTGCAAGCAAAGTGTTTACTTGCTTTTAACTTTTTTTCGCTTTGCAACTACCACTACCACTACACTATTGACAGTTTATAATGGGAGTGGTGGGTGATACGGTGGTAGATGGAATTGGTTGTTGCGAAATCTCAAAATAAAATCTCTGTCTTTCCCTTCACTTTCTTCTTTTCTTTTATAATATGTTATGTTTACATCCTCATTTACTTGACTTTGCCGCCATTGTAATGGGATTTTTCTCTCCATTAAATGTGCCATATCAACTTTCCTTCACCATCATCGTGTATTACACTGCCTATATG
>JAHZMT010000607.1:0-15835 GCA_027743785.1 Sinhomidia bicolor | reverse complement strand
TATTAGGTATGCATGCTCCCTCGATTTTTGGTGACCCTTTCTACGTGACTCTCATGGACAGTGGTGGTGGTGGTGGTGGTATGTATAATGGTAACTGATCGCTGTTAATTTCACTGTTGTTGTTGGGATGTGAGTCACAATTTATTAGGCAAGAATATACATGCTGTTTAGATATACATATGTGTAGTAGTAGGTTTGCAGATAAACAGCTTTATTTCATAAATACTCTCGTGCAGTTCACGCTGTTTCATTTATGAGCTGGCTAATCTGCACAGACAAAAGGCGACACGCCAGAAAACTGATATTTGAAATTTATTAAGGTTGTTTTCCAAAAACCTTGTACTCGTCTAGTCACTCTCTTTCTAGTCTGAAAAAAATCCCGAGGATGTTAGTAGTTACTTGTAATAATAATAATAATAATAATAATAGCACGTACGAACGTATGTGCATGTGCGCTCGCCAAAGGAGGTTATTGAGCGCAGCGCCAGAATTGGCAAAGATTATGGGAAAACACAAGCAAGTTTTTTGTTTCCATTGTTTTTTTAGAGAAAAACCTGAAAAAATGCAGTTTATGAGCTTGGAGCTGTTTCAATAAANAAGTTTTTTGTTTCCATTGTTTTTTTAGAGAAAAACCTGAAAAAATGCAGTTTATGAGCTTGGAGCTGTTTCAATAAAAAGCTTTTAGTTTACATAAGTGTGTATGAAAAGAGCGACATTAATTTAAGAATGATTCTCACGCTAATCAATTGGTTATGCATGAGGTGTTTTTCCTGCGTCATGCATTGTTGTTGTGTCATTTATGCAATTAAAGACATTTTCTAAAAATATATATTATAACGAGATGGAATTTATGGGAGTAGTGACGGATTCACTGATTGTCGTGAGTTTTTTTTTCTGAGCGAAAAGAAAAGAGTACAAAATGATAATATGCGTTTATGTAAGTAGGTATTATTTTTGGCAGAAGTATGTTGATTTTTTGTTGCTTGCACTATTGTCATGATTATGCATTTCTCTCTCTCTCTCTCTCTCTCTGTCTGTCTCCATAATAAACTCACATAGTTTACAGTTTGTCATTACTTGAAGAAAAGGGATGACGACGGGATGCATTGCAGGCTGCTGCGAATCAATTAATTTCAGTTGAAGAAGTAGAAAAAAAATATATTATGGATATGTATATATTTTTATTAGGGAATTTTTATTATTCTGCTTTGTCACAAATGACAGCAGCACTGTTTGATATTAAAGTACCGAGCGCGGATGGAAAATTGATGGTTTGCAGGTGGCTCTGATCTGATCTAGTCATGCTTTGAAATTACACTATTTTCTTTTGTCAGTAAATGTCATCATGAAAATACAGCATTAATAAAAATGAAAAAAAATATACATAACTATGGGGTTGGTTGTTTGTGCACCGTACCAAAAAATTGTTCAGCGTGTATAGTAATTAGCACATGGGGTAATATAATTTTTATGTAAAAATGAGATCACACACACACACACACAATTTCAGAAGCTGCTCAATACCGTAGCATCATGTCATGTCATCATAATAAACGGTTATAAAGTTTAAAAAAATATGTGTATATAGGTATATAATAATAACGTTGTCATCTCATCTAGAGTAGTAGTAGTCCAAGTCTCCTTGTATGTCGCCGTTGCAGTCATCATTATAAAAGTGCTGTCAATGATACAACATAATAGTCAAGGATTCATACAGTAGAATTATCTTTGAAATTACCTAGCAGTAATGCACTAACTAGAACTACCTCTGCAGCTACCTGTGCGTATTTTTTTATGATTTTTTGTTATTGTTGTTGTTGCTGTTGTGGCGTGGTCATTTAGTGGTTGTGGTGTGTTTTGCATTAAAAAATGAAATAATATCATCAAAGCATTTAAACGTATTAATCATCATCATCGTCGTCGTCGTCGTCGTACCGAACTGTAATAATGAATGATAAACTTGGCCGAGTCTTTTGTATTACAATGCAAACCAATAAAATAAATAGATCTTGTGCTCCTTCTACCTCTTCCACTGTACTGCTACCCATTTGCAAAACTGCTGCTCTACTCCGGCGTTTTCTCCTCTTCTTAATCATCCCCATCTCGTTATTATTCTGATACGAATTTTATTTTATTCTTTTTTTCTAGAGTCACGTCACCTGCATCCAACAGTGACTGACATAAGCTCTTTTACATACAAACTTTTCCCTAAAATTTATTGACGTTATTAGCCCTTGAGCTTTTAAAGTATTCTAGACAGACACACAGCGTATCATCATCATGTCATGAGTATCACCAGCAGAAATATTACACCTGTATAATATAAATATTATATATTGTGTAATGGGTATATGTAATGAAATTGTACGATGACGATGATGATGGCGCATACCTACCTGCATACTACAAAAACAGTTAAGAAAGTTTGCTAGGAACAAATTAAGTGACAAGGGGTGAGATGATGATGGTGATGTGGGCGCTCCTGCTGCTTTTTATTTAACAATATGAAATTGGATGATGTGCAATAATAAAAACAACAAACAACAACGTAGATCAGAGAGACCTGCACTGCATACCTGCGTACAGCAACAACCATCACATGCACAATTATATTTTTCTGATAACAATCATCCCATCAGCATTATTATCATCATCAGCAGCATCATCATCATCTTGGTCGTCGTAACAAGTAAAAGGGCAAAACTGTTAGATTGGATTTTGCAGCACAAGGCCCATATTTTTTTTTACCAAAGATTGTATACAATATTTACAACAACAGCATTTGAATACTTCCACTGCTGGCCTGTTCCTGCTAGCTTGTTATAGTAAGTGAGATGCACTCATTAGTATACAGCAAAAGTTGTCGATACGAATATCTGTTTTACATGGTTTAGGCAAGTAGAATTTTTAATTATAATAACAATAGTAATAATAATAATAAGAGCCGAAAAAAATGGAATATAATATTTTGTAGCGTTTAAAGGTTACGTCGATATTGAGCTTGTATGTATGTGCCTACATAAGTAAGAACAACGTCAGCGTGCGACGACGTGTATATGATAGCGTTGGTTCATGGTTGGGCTCATCTTTTGGTAGTCAAAGTCCCTATGGTATCAGCAATAATAATGTGTAGGTATATTAAAGCGAGACCGTAATCGTTTCAAAGAAAGAAGACTGAGCGGAATGGGGATGTGCTTGCAATGCAAATTTCATTTTTTAAATAATATTATGCAGGCACTAAGGCAGAGAGAGAGAGAGACATACTGCTGTCGTAGAAAAAGAAGAATATTGTCGTCGTATGAAAAGGAAACGATTGCGATATATTGTATGCAAATTTGTAGCAGATTGTGCGCCACTTTAAAAAAGTAATCTCTGCTGCTGCTGCTGCGTGTATTTATTTATTCACGTCTAGTCTGTGGTAGGCATGCATGCAAGTCAAATAAGTGTACTGCGCGATGATGGCATTTTATTGTACTGCCAAGAAAAGGAAGGTAAAATCAAGCTTGAAATTTAAGTAAATAAATAAAGCGAATAAATAGGAAACGTCGCATCACCAAAGAGAATCTCTCTCTCTTTGTCTTCTTCTTCTTCTTGTATTATTCGGAATAATAATAATAATAATATGTACGTAACATGGGAGGAGTATTTCTTGTAATATTGCTCACTTACTCGTACCGTTTCTGCCATTTTTATGTCTTCTAATAGTCTACTAGATCATGATTATGTTGTGATGGGAGTGGTGGTGGTCTTCTCTCTCTCTCTCTCTCTCTCTCTCCAAATGCAGTGATATGGCTTTTCTTATCATGTGCTTTATTGAATAACATCAAATCAATACCATGTGTGTGTACCTGTATATTAAATGAGTCCAAGAGAGTCTCATCGTCGTCATCATCATCATCAGGCATCAACTTTAACCAAACAACAATGATAGGAGTATATAGTCGCTTATTGTTACTATTTAGCGGAGACAACAAGAGAGTCACCTTTGTAGCTCTAGAAAGGTAGTAGACAGCATGCGTATTTGTGCATGTCTCTCTCTCTCTCTCTCTCTCTCTGTGTAACTTGATAGGAGTATATAGTCACTTATTGTTACTATTTAGCGGAGACAACAAGAGAGTCACCTTTGTAGCTCTAGAAAGGTAGTAGACAGCATGCGTATTTGTGCATGTCTCTCTCTCTCTCTGTGTGTGTAACGAATGGAATAATATTTTTCTACATGTGTGTAGGTAGTCTACTGACGACGAGACGATACAATTTGCGGCTGGCAAACTGTCAGCAGTAGACTGAAATATATTGACAGTGTCAGTGTGCAAACGACTTCTTTCGCGAAAGAGCGATTACAAGAAGAAAAAAAAGATTCCTTAGCATTGAACAGATTGCAATGCACGGAAGGAAAGGATAAGGAGATTGGGGTATTGTGAGTCAAAAGAGATAAAATTAAATAAAATCTAGCCCAGCGACTGGAATTGATTTCATGGACATACTATTGTTGTATTTTATTGTGGCAAGTGCATAATTATAGAATTAGCATTATCATCATCCCATAAAAAAAGAGATTTTTTTGGGGGTCATCATCATCATCGCATCCCACAGTGCTCGCCGCCAATATAATAGTATTAAGTAAGTAACACGAGTGCACAGAGAACAATTGCAATTGTGTTGTAGGACTTTACTAGATATTATTTTTTATTATTATATTTATTTATATTTTATCAACGAGTAGTCGTCATCATCGTTGATATATTCTCGTCTGTCATCACACCACCATAGTATTCTCACGCGCGCTCTGATAATAGCAAATAAAATTTTTGTACCGTGTAGTAGTAGTACCCACACTTGTGTCTAGTGTGTGCTTTTGTAGCGGCGATGACATTCTATAAGTATTATTTTGTGGAACCACCACATCATACAAAACTAGCAGAGAACAACGGCTTGTTCCTCTTCTCTCTTTGTACATCAAACTTAACTTCTTTTTTTTCGCTGAAAAAAAGTTGCCAATTTTATAGATACTCGGATGCACAAGGGAGTTAAAAAGGAGGAAAGAAATAATGAAAGGGAAGCTTTAGTGGGCTTTTTCATTCTTGTCCGTTGTCCGTGTTTTCCAAGGGAAACAAACGGATGGAAAATAAGCCACACGAGGACACGAGCTTGACTTGTATTTATTATTTTTATTTCTATATGTTATTATTAGTCGTTGTAAGAGCAAAACCTCATGCTTTTTTTCCTGCTAGTATTTACATAGGGTTTTTTGGATGAGGAAAAAGTAGCGGAAATGTAAAAGTATAGTGTTTGTAATGTGTATTTTCATCTTCCTTTTATCTTTTTATCTTCTTCTTTTGAAGCCCCTTTGCACTTGTATTTTTCTGTACTTCTGTAAATTGCACACATACAGGGATAATAATAACAGAAGGACAAGTGAAAGAGGAAAAAAAGTGGAGAAGGAATGAGTGCATATTTGTACATTGTACCTACATGCATATGCATACATCTCTCTGACGGTGATAAAAGGTTATGTAAGGGGTGTGTCATTAGTACAGACACAAATTTATAGCTTGGAAAAAGCAAGGCTTCTATCAAAAACATTGCATTTGGTAGCTCATTTCAATTTCTATCAGATTAAACTGAAGTGACCTGTCAGCTGTTAATATTGTTGGATTGAGAACAAAATTTACAAAAGTTACCTAATCGGAAAAACGTTTTGCGAAACTGTAAAATAGAAGAATGATTGGTCAAAGGATATCGTATAAAATTAGAAGTTAATTGGCATCCAAGAAAATGTCTACTTTAGCACTGATTCCCCACTGTCTTCACTGTACCAAGCACCATAAATTGAGATATCATCTTTATATTCCGTTCGCTAATTTTATTTAAACAACACCATCTAAAACAAAATCGTTTCAAAGAATTTTTTTAAACCCCGAATACCACTTTCTTAGTTTTCGGGTTTGGCCGTGAATTTGTCATTGATGAATGAAGATTAACGGGTCAACTTGATGTTGGCAAATGGTGAGTTTCTTAAATGGTACAAGCGACGTGTTTCAGAATAAAAAATTTGCCGGGCTCGTTGAGGTTATGATGGTTATACGTTTGTGTCTTTATTCATGGCACACATTCTTACGTCCGTCTGTTTTTTTTTTTTTTTTGAAAAGAAAATAACTCGCGTCTTGTGCAATAATAGTAGAAGTAAGTAGTAGTAGTGGTAGTTGGTTGCCGGATAAAGGAAGGACGAATTTTAACACTAAAAACCAAAGAATCGATTTTTCCCCCAAAAAACATGTTAGGCAAAATAGGCAGCAAGCAGAGAGTGAGAAGCGACAAAAAAAAAGTTCTCACTGTATTTCTCAATATAGACAGCTGCATTGTTCTGTAAAAATAGTGAAGTAATACACACGTTTTTTTTAACCAGAACGAAATAGATAAGATGTAAAGGGAGTATGAAGGAATGCAAGTTAAGTGGATAGGTAGGTAGGCTTTTAGGCAAGATGGAATAAGCATTAGGTACATTTTCGCAAAGGTGTAGCCAGCCACAGCAAAATAGGGAGCAAAGTAGCAGGTTTCTCTAGTTAGTAGTCGTGGGAAAGTCTGGTGGATTTCGTAAGTGAAGAAGAGCTGTAAGGTGGAGTAAAGCTCAAGCTTCCACCATCCTTGGGAACTTCCGAACGCTGGGGTAGAAGAGAGCTGTTGTTATGTATTTTATTTTATTTTTTATTGAAGCGTCGCTCCTTCTGCTATTTAGTAGGTTAGTGTATATACATGCCTTGCAATGTGTCATGTGTCCTATATGTCTGCCACAGTTGAGTTTTTTTATAGAACCCGTGCGAAATAAATGCAAACAGATAAAGAGACAAGGATAAAGTTGAGTACGTATGTACAAAAAAAACTGATTGTTATACCGGCATTACCGTCACATCCATTTAAGCTTCATGTGATTTTTGATTTTTTTTATTATGAAACTTTAAAGCTGGCTGGCGGACACGTGGGCTTATGTGTCCATGATAATGACTATAACATTAAGTAAATAAAACGTTTTAAATATTAAATTGCGCGTCGGCCTTTCATTTTTATTTTATAAATTTTTTTAGTCCTCATCATATAATTTTATTGTAAAGCCAACACACATGTTTGATGGTAATACTTTTGCGAGCGTAATAAAGATGCACGTTTCATTGAGAAACAAGTGTACTTGACTGATCATTTCTTTTTTTTATTTCCTCTTTAAACTGAGCGTTTAGCAAGGAAAAAAAACTATGCGAGCATTTCAACTGTGGCTGCTGTTGTAGAACAAGTGTATTTTCTGGCATATTTATTTCATTCGCAAAGAAATAAATCTACTCACATCATAAATACACACACACACTGGCTTGCGCACATTTTCCTAGTCACGTATTTTACAACTTTGTGTGCTGCTGCTGCAGCAGTTGACTATTTTTTTTCTTCTTCTTCAAAAACAAAAAAAATCGACAGTAGCAGCTTCTTCTCTTGTTTGTGGCGAATGAGACTAAAAGTAATATTCTGTGTGCTTGTTCATCATACGTTTTACAAGCCCAGCGCTTCCACTTACTTGCACCACAGATGAAGGTTGCGTTATAGACTAGATGATGATGATGGGCTGAAAACGCAGCTGCTATTGTGGTCGTCTTTACATGTGTCGATTTCATTCGCTGTTGACGCTATTATCATTTTATTGGGTGCGATAACCAGCTACTATATACTACGGCATTACAAAATTCCATGACAGTAATTTTTTTTCCATGATGGTAATTTAATATGCTGCAAAGTAATAATAATAATAATAGTAATAGCAGCAACAACAACAATACTTCTCTTTCCTCTATTGTTGCTAAAAACTAAACTGTAAAAAACTACATATTACATCCACAACGACTACTACACTAGCTTCTTCGTCTTCTCTATTATTCCAGTCCATTCCTTCTCCAATTTATTAGTTTTGAATGGTTGACGCCTGACGGCTATTAGTTTTACCTCTTGCTGTGAGTGAGTGTGCACGTTTTATTTTACTTTTTGTTTTCTTTTGTCAGAGAGATTTATAACTGCAACATCATCATCATCATCATCATCACCACCACCATCACCACCGCACCATCCTATTTTTACAACTTGCCTTGTCGGCTCGTCATCATATTTATTCTCCGTGTTAGTTTCCCTTTTATGCCTGTATAAATTTTTTTTTATAACGCAAGCAATATTTTTTCCAGCATCATCATCTCATCATCAAACAGACAGAGAGAGAGAAAGAAAGATAAAATATTCTATTGGACACATTGCAAATTTTTTTTTATTGTGCTGTGCTGTTGTTCTCCCTGTGTGCCTGTGTCACTGACTGACTGACTATTTTTTTTTGCAAGCAAGTATTAATAATAATAATATAAAAATAAATATATCCGCAGAAGCAGCACACAAAATAAAAAGTACTGCCACTGCTGCTATCATATCGTCATCATCACCAGAGCCAGAGAGACAAACTTGTGTGTTCCTGTTGACATTACCACTACTACTACTACTACCATAATTCCAAAAGAAAGAAAGTGTGTGTGTGTGTGTTTTCCGTTTTGTTGTTTGTGTCTCTTGTGTGCACTGTGCTCTGCTGATGAATGAGTTGATTTCATTATATCAGCGTCATCATCCTCTCGTCATAACGATATTGCCTCCTCTTTCCTGTTTTCACTGA
This sequence comes from Sinhomidia bicolor, assembly GCA_027743785.1. Lineage (NCBI taxonomy): Eukaryota > Metazoa > Arthropoda > Collembola > Entomobryomorpha > Entomobryidae > Sinhomidia > Sinhomidia bicolor. The sequence goes on along the minus strand of JAHZMT010000607.1, from coordinate 7,146 downwards.
TATGATCATTTTCTCTTTTTTTCTCTGTGTGGTTTCTGGTTTGTTGATGTGCTCTCACTCTTGTTGTTAACCGTGTACGAGGATTGTGCTTCCAAATAATAAAAAAGTACTAGTACTACTTGTAGAAAAATAAATATCAACATTGTAACCATCATCATCGTCGTCGTCAGCAGACTGGAGCAGCAACCGTGCGTATCCAGCAGCAGCTCGCTTTCATTTGATGATGATAACAATAATAATAATAAAATAGATTGTGTTTAGTCAATAGGAAATAATAATCCATAATTGATTTGGTATCACTGACAAAAACAATCCTTTTTGTTTATCCTCTCTTTTGCTAACGCAATAATAATAATACAAAAAAAATAATAGTAATATTACAAGAGTGGTAGAGGTAGAACTAGGAAAGAAATACTACAGGGAAGAAGAGTAAGGAAGAAAGAAATAATTAAAAAAAACGTTTTTGAACATGCATGCCAACCGTGCAAAGATTGGGACCAGTCCTTTGGTCTCGTCAAGTGCAAATCCATCGCAACTTTCCTCAGAGGTAATAATATCTCGTCGTAAATTCCCAATAATTTATGTTTTCTTGATAGCGCTATACAGTAGAAAAAAGTACATGGTGCTACTAGTTGGTAGTAAGTAGTAAAGAGCGGAAATGAAAAACCAGCTTGAAAAAAAAATGTTTATTGAATCTAATTGCTTTTTTTTTTAAAAAAGGCTTTGCTTTGTTGCCGCTTTTAAAATGTAAAATATGACGCTTGAAAACAAGCAAATAAATAAATATATGTATATACAGCATGCTTAAACGCTATTATGTGTCGTGTCGTCTCATGGAATAAAGTACATTTTTATTTGAGTGTTTGCGTATATTACACGGAAGATTTTCCTCTTGTCATGATGTTGGTCTGTAGTATTTAAAAAAAGATCATGCTACGTTATGCGTCTTTTTTTTCCAAAAAAAATTTTTTTTTTCACTGCTCTGGTCTGGCGCTTAAATGTCACCATGGCAGTCAGTAGTGCGGTATGCGTCATCATCACTCGTCTCTTCATTTATTCTCGGAAGCACCACAAGCAGATTGTATATCTGTTTTAAATGAGTGTTTCAATCTTTCGAGCGTGTGAGTTTGTATAAAATAACTTGTTTTTTTTTCTCTCTCTCTCTCTCTCTCTTTCTCTCTGCAAGACAGAAAACACCTTTCTGTAAATAGGCATCAAAGTAACATAAAAATTCAGATGATTTTATTTCATGTGTGTGCTGCTGCACTATGTGATATTGCGAAAGCGAGAGGGATTGAGTGAGAAAACTCAATTTTGGAGAATATAAGTAGATAAAAAAAATATATAAGAGGACATCGTATTTTTTTGCTTCTTCTTCTCTCTACAATGTAGAGCATGTTTTGATTCGTGTCCAAGTCCATTGTCAGCTTTAATAGAATTACATGTTTTTTATCGCACCACACGACGAACAGAAAAAATATGATGAAACTATTTTTTTTCTACTTTCTGTGTCTTCCTTTTTCGTGTGGCCTCCCTCTTTCGGTATAAACCGGTGGTATTTTTTATGTAGCAAAAAAAAGAAAACAGAAAAATTATTAGATTTACTGTTTGTACACACAGAAAGAGAGAGAGAGATGAGATAGGGCACGCCAAGTGTAAGAATTTAATTTCCTTGATTTCGATTTACCCAGTCTATTTATTACACGAGGTTTTTTTTGCTGGTGGTGGTCTAATCGTGTCGTCGTGAGCTAAAGAGAAGGAGAGAGATCTTTTCACCCTTCTTTGCCATTTCCCTGCAATCATATAGCATTTTAGGGAACTCGTTTCCGGTAAGTTTATCCTCCAGAGAGGGTCTCGCCACGTCCCACGTCTATTTACTTGTACTTGAGGAGTGAGTGGTTAGTAGAGTTTTTGCTATCAGCTTGTGGTTGGAGTACCTCAGTTCGTTCTACCACTTGGCATGTCTCACGTTTCCCCATTTTCCACTCCCTCTCAAGAAGCACACAGCAACGTTAGGTAGCAGGGAGTAGGAATTTTTTCCCGTATGGAACATCCAAGAGTAAGCGTAGGCGAGAGTATTGACAGAGTGGCAATCCCACATTTTCTAAATTACATCCTACATTTAGTTTTAATCAAGATTTAATTGAATTGTCAACCGCAACTACTGTGTAGCAAAAAGACCCCACACAAGACACTATGATCACTGCTACTTTACAAGTTTGTCTGTGGGTAATATTTGACACACAGCTTTTCAAACTGCGTCAATAGCAAATTTTCGAAAGCAATATGTTTTTTTTATTAGCAGACTATTATTATTGGCAATTTAGTGCAGCTTTGAATTCCAAAAAATGGGGTACTTTTATAAACATGTCTGTTTGCTACTGGAAACACACAAAAGAAAAATAATATTGTTACAAAGTTTTGTTGCTGGCATCCATGCTTCTACTACCACCGCCATCAGTATAGATAAAATAAAATAATCCTCTACTCGCTTAAAAGTTATGCAAAAAAAGAGAGAAAAAAAAGCAGCCATTGATCTTTCTATTGTGGGACGACGGACGTGCTGTGGAGAAATAGTTTAACTGTTATTTAATCTCACCATTTCGTTCCACCGCACTCAGAGTACAATGCGATACAATGCCACCAGCAAAGCATCGAACCGCATCGTAGTATCCGTTTCTTAAGTAAATTTTCTCCGAGAACGTATTGGATTGAAAGAAAAAGGGAATACATACGCACAACAAAGAAACCAAGAAAGCGAACAGATCAATTTGTAGATACGGCAGGTACATACATACATAGGTAGTTGGAATGCAAATACTCCTTCGCAACTCACCAACAACAACAAGAAATAGGTGGTCCTCTAAGCTTATCGGCTTTGTTGGTCGTATTTTGCTACTTTCTTTTTGCTTTCTGCTAATATTGAGAGGAGAGAGCAAAGAAGAAAAAATTACCCTAGCCGCAACAACGCAAGTTTGACCCATTTCAATATTTTTTTTAAAAAATCTGCTCCTCCTCAATATTTAATTTCTTCGCTATCTACTTGAACTGTTTATTTTTGAAGTTTTAATTATATTTTCCCGTGTAGGTACAGTTTGCTTGCACTGAAATTAAAGCTTTTACAGCACAGATAGATTTTGGGTCTCAAACTGTAATTACGTCAGAACTAATTTACTTTTAATTGCAAGTTTCTACTACTAACAACGTGAAGGGTTGACAATTTCAGATGGGTATACACACGAAATAAATCGTATGCTTATTTTGGAAAGACCACACAAGTTAATACCTATTTATTACCTAGTTACTACTGCAAGGTTTGTTTTTGTGGTAATAAATAATACTATTATCACAATAATAATTGTTTATTATCGTGATGACGCTTTCAACTTGTGTGCTTCCACTGCCAATTCTGTAATGATACTTTACTGGGAATAAATTGAAAATACGCACCTACAAATATAACGACAGAGTGTAGTAGTACCTGTTTGCAAAGGCGCTGCCCTGTTATTAAAATTTAAAAGTTTCATTATTTTCTTGTCACTATTAATATTAACAATAATATTGGCTAGTGAGATTCAATCATTTCTCACTCCTTTTCGTCCAATTGCCATTGTTGCCGTTTGCTTACTATACTGCTGTACTATTATTATTATTTCTGAATCCTTTACGATAATATTGCATTATTGCAGTGCTATTTTTACACGGTTACCTACATGCCTGCATTTGCATGTGGGTAGGCAGACCTGTAACCTTTTTCTTTTCTTCTTTCAAATTATGTACACCTTTTTTATTGGACAACTTATAGATTCATATATGCAGGCATTTATATAAAATGCACGAAAGTGATACAATTTTGTTTCTTCAAGTGTGATCTCTCTACTCATCATTATTGATGACTTCATCATCATCATCATCATCGTCGTCATCATTTTTTTATTCGTTTCCCCTTACCTACTTCACAAGCCTCTCATATTTCTTACTTAAGTGATACTTTATACAATCCCGTTGTAGCAGTCAATTTGTGGTTGGTTGGACGACCCCATCAACACAAGAATGAATGTAAAGTGAGGTGTGAAAGAGATAATGATGATAGATAGTTGGCCAGCGATGTGTGTATACATACATGCATACTTGCGCTATACGAATGAATGAAGAACACTAAAAGGTTCTTGGACGATGATGATGATGATGACAATAATGATGGTAGGATCGTTTGATTGGTAATGATGATTTATGATTTCTTCTTGGACGATAAATACTCGTTCATTCACATTTCACGTCCGTCCACGAAAAAAAATAATGGTCAGTAATAATAATAGTAATATAATAATGGAGCAACGTCATGAGCTCAAATTGTACAAAATTCAGATCAAGAGAGAAGAATGCAGAGCAGTAGAACACACACACATGATCGTACTAGTTTATTTGCTGCTATTATGGCAATGACAACAATGATGGTCAAAATGTCATTGTTCCCTATATATAATAATAAAAAATGCTGTATAGTAGTAGAGAGCAAGCTTTGGTTTTTTTTATTAACAATGCAATGCAAATTATATTTTTATTGGTATGTATCCGGATAGATGGAAGAATTTTTTTGGCGTGTGTGTGTTTGTGTAGCTTATTATTATTACTACTGGCACTACCTATGGCAAAGATGTAGTTTGCGTGGCAATAACTGTAATACACCATAATAATAATATAGCTACTAAGGAAATAAGGGAAATGGAGATATATTGGACAAGAACGACAATTGTTATTGATTATTTTATAGATAGACATATCTGCACAATATGCTTTTCTGCTTTTTTATAACACCATTTTCAATTTCATCAACTTTGATTTTTATTGTTGTTGGCATGTTGGTGGCAGTGGTGTGGTGGTGGTGATGGTGGTGCTGGCGTATGTGCCTTTTTTCAAGCCCAAGTAAAGTAGTGAAATATTGCATTGAAAAAAATCAATGACAGACTACGTGTGGCGTTTTTGAGCTACTACTACTACCACTGCTGCTGCATTGATTGTGAAAGTATTACTATTTTTGATGTTATTGCACTGGTTTATTATTATTAAAGTTATATATGCTGACTCGCCGCTACTTCTACTGCTGCTGCTGCGGATATTATTGTTGCTTTGTTAGATTTCTTTGATGTATACAGTAAATTATTGTACGTGCAAAAAATGTCGAAAAATTGTTATGGATGCATTTTGTGTGTGAGTATTTTTGTATCTATCTACTTTTTGTAACAGCTTGCTTTTGACCGTATATGTAGCTGTCAAGTAATTTGCCGTTAGTTTTTGGCCACTCTTTTTTATGTGTGTAGTTAATTGTAAAAGTTTTTTTTTGTAATTAAAAAAGTTATGGGATGACTGTGAACAGGTCCCTGAAAGGTTGATTGCCGGTGGATCAGGATTTAAAGACAGAAATCGAAGGCGTATGAGCCTTCCGGCCTCCTGTCGATATTTGGACACGGCTGCCAAGAAAGCGCAACATCAGCAGGCTCAGGATTCAAGACGATCATCGGTTACATCTATTTGCTCCACTTCGTGTAAGATCCATTAGCTGTTCTCTCTGCTCTTTCGAATTCACTCTCGCGTCTCGCGTTACACATTTATACATCTCTGATCTTCGGCAGGAGATTGCAACAAAAAAAATTCCGTCCTTTCGATTGCCATGTTGTGTGGCAACGCGAAACATTTTACATTTGCGCGCGCACGTACTTTGTTTTCTAAACTTTTTTTTACGTGTTTGCGTGGTTGGGCCTTTTCTGTGCGATATTGATATTAAGGTTATTATTACAATAGCACCTCCATTTTCGTACGTTACTACCACGACTCGGGTCATCATCATCATAATAATAATGTCATATTTATGTACAATGTAGCAATATTATTTTGGCGTATACAAATGGAGGAAAAAGGGGCGCTCCTGCTGCCACTCTCCCTGCTTTCATTTTCCCTTTTTTTCTTCTTCTTCTCAGGGATGGATGCCATTGCAAGTTTTGCTTCTGGCAACTTTGCTCCACTCTCTTTCTGTCCTGTCATTTTCCATTATAGTAATATGTCGTGTGATAATATGTCACACTCTCAGTCAGTCACTCCTTCAGACAAGTATGTAGTAAAACAGTGTAACTTCGGATGTTACATTTATTATTTTTTTAAAAATACAATACAGCAAAAGTCATATAACGTCTCCTTCGTCGTGATTACACTTTTTTTTCATTCTGCACACTACGCTACTAAAAGAGAGTGTAGACACTTGTACATGTGTAGTATTTAGGTAGGTGGCTTATTTTGCTCTTCTTGTTTGCTCCGTTACATGCATCAAGGAACTAGCATGTTTTGTGTCACTCTGCGTGAATTTATCAGAAACATGTACTAGGTAAGCATAATAGGTGTATATTTTCTGTAGTGTATTCATATATACCTGCCCCTCTCCATGTCTTTTGCAACGGAAATTAAAATTTCGAGCAAGTGACTCACTCACCTTGTTCGTCGTCACACACAACTCAACGGCAGCCGCGGCGGCCGTTGTTCCTGTTTTGGAATTGTGAATGGATTAAAATTATTACTGATGCTGTTGGGGCCTCTCGTTTTTGTTTTTTTTAATTCTCTCTCTCTCTCTCTTTTAATTTGTATCTCTGGGATGTTTGGACCAAGTTTTTGGCGAATATGAAATTTATACGTATTTGCTAATAATATACAGCCGTTGTTGCACTTTGACCTTCTCCAGAGATGAAAACTTAATCACAAAATAGCCATTTAGCATTATTACCAATTTCATTTTCATTTTGCTCGGCTAATAAGATTTATTAGGTATTCTGCGTCGCTGAAATTGTACATGGGCTAGGTATGCAATTAGTGGGAATGGCTGTTGGGGCAGCTCAAGAATCTCATCATCATGATTCATGATTGTCAGAAAGATTTACTTTTTTTTAGAGGGAACAAGGTTAGTCGTTTTTAATAGAGCAGTAGTGTTGTTGGTTGGCGTTTCTTCCTTTTATGCTTTCAAAGGAAATTACCCACAAGCTAGGCAAATTGCATTAAAGATTTATAAGTATATTTTGCCTAGTGGTAATAATTTTAATCAATTTAATATCATTTCTGTGAGCTGTCTTTTCAAGGTGAAGATAATGTTGAACAATTTTG
>JAHZMT010000606.1:0-12490 GCA_027743785.1 Sinhomidia bicolor | reverse complement strand
TTACTGCAAAGTCCCTAATAGAAATAATGCACTAAAAGCTTGACTACCTTCTTCCAAGTCAAAAATAAAAATGTAGGTATATTGCAGTTTCTTAAAAACTAAAAAAAATTAGTTAAAAAATAATAGTTTTTTAATCAATTATTTTTTTTAAACAGCTTGGTCAAATTATTGAACAAGAGGATTTGACAAAAGCCCATTCCGTGAATTTGTAGCAACATTTCTAAATAATATGCAAATCATCACAATAAAAAAACTTTGCAAAGTGCACTAGCAAAGTAAGAAAATAGGTAAAGTAGGTAAAATGTAGCTTTTAAAGTTATTACTTATTTACTATCAAGTAAGCATATATACATAATAGCATTGTACATAAAAAGCTTGAGAGCTAAAACTGCAAACGTTCATCACAATCGACAAAGTTAGCTCAATTTTGTAAACGTGTTTACGTATCTGAATCGCGCTCATAAATAAGTAGGTACACAATAATACATACACTCTGGCGGATTTTATTGCAGCAATTTCAAAAAAGTGCAATATCTTGTGTCTACTATAAGCCGCTTTTTTCTTACTTTTACTCGTTCTTTCCTCATCAGACACAGAATTCCATCACGTTTTCTTATAATGCGACCTACATACTCTAATCCGCATGTACAGAGAATTTTATTTTCTTTCATGTGTGTTTTTACCCTGTTTTTTTCCTAGATTAGCATCATATACACACAAAAGTAGAATTGCGGCTTGTCTGCGGAGAAAAAAAATGTAGAAATGGTAAAAGACTTGAATACGCTCATCATTCAATGCATAAAAAAAAGAAAAAAAAGCGGTTTTGTAGTAGGCAATGAAAATGCAGAAAAATGGAGAAAACGCGGAAAGAAAGGTATTTACGAAACCATTCAATTTGGAATACAAAAAAAGAAGAAGAAGAAGAAAATGTGAATACCTACCTATTTCTCTACTACTCCTACCACTATTGTGTATGCTTTGCGGTAAATTGAATTTTTAAGCTGTGGAGAATCCGTGCTCCACATTACTTTCTTTTTTTCGTTATATTCTTCTTCTTCCTCCTCCTCCTCTCAACGAAACAAACTCCTCTTTGGGTTGACTGAATTTTGTGATGGTGCCAAATCCTGGCGTACATACATCTACAAACCCCACTATCATCTGTCTCTCTGCATGTGTGTATGGGTAGTTCTCCAGTAAAAGCTGCTTTTATCAGAGATTAAGAATGCTTCGATTTGAAATAGTGGATTTGGAAAAAGAGTTATTCGTGTCGTAGCAGTAGTACTACTGCGCTTATTTGTTGTTATCGTCTTAACCTAAGATGTAAGGAGCCATGTAATTCTTGTTTGCCTGAATGTGTTTCTAAATTTGTTTTATATTATGTATAAATACGCTTTACTTTTAGACTTTTCCCGGAGGCTACTATACGAAACTGTTGATCCATGCTTGTTTCATTTACGCGTACATACATACATTCATACACTTATCATCTAGGTGGGGTGATGGATTATTATTATTATTATATTATATACCTACCTACCTATGTGGGTAGTTGATCATGATGTACTACTGCACATAGTACATTGCATCTGGCCAATTCAATTCGTATATTTATTCGTAGAGGTGCATAAAAGCGTAAGCAATTCAATAAAAAAAGTTTCACTACCATTTTCCATAATATAATGAAATATTATTCAATCCTGTGTACTAAATGCTTAAAGAGTTTTTAAACCGCTGTTTTCTTATTTTCCAATACGCTGCTTTGACCTGCAGTCACTTTGTGAAATGGGAAAAATTACGAAAAAAGACGCTGTTCAAAATAAGTATAAATTAGTCATTATTTAGTTTGGTGACTATATGTAATACTACAGCATGGACAAATATAAAATATTATGTTGCAATGCTATATATATATCTAGATATATATTCGTGCATTTGGTGTATTTTTAGAAAATGTGTGTGTAAACACAATCATTTAAAGTAAAAGCGTGAATAAATCTTTAGTCTCACAGCAATTAAGAAATTTGTTGTGAAAGATTTCCTCCTGCAAATATTTGATGAATAGATAAGTTTTTGGTTCTAATCTAGACATTTAGAAAGCTGTAAGCTAACTTATTTATACCATATACATAAACATTACGTTGTATGGTAGTATGGCTTTAAAATAAGCTATATATAAAATAAATATATACACAACCAAAACTTTTCATAAAGTGCCCCCAGCAGAGCTGTGGAAATCATTCATTTCGTTTTGTTTCATCAGTTCTTTACAATTTCTTGTTTACTTTTGCAGACAAGGAAATGTATTTCGACTTCTATTTCCTCAGTTTTAATAATTATTCTGTATCTTGAACATACAACTAACTCGGAGCATTATTCCTAACAAAAAACATGAATATTAATATTATCTTGAAACTTGACAAGGAAAGAATGGAAATTGCTAATACACGAGTAAATCCAAATGAACGTGTATACATACATAACAACCTTTCATCACATTTTCACCATTTTTTGTTCCTAATGATGAAATATAAAAAACTAACTGAGATTTGATTTCACCAAATGGTTGAGGAGGTGCCTTTTTTATTGATTATCATCAGCTTGCGTTTTTAAAAATAAACTCTGTTGGAATGGAAATGCTGGTGGCATTAGAGTAAAAAAATAAGTAAAAAAAGATGGATCGAGTATTGATCGAAAATAAAAGTAGAATTATTGAGAAAACAAAAATGAGGAATAAGAGCAAAGTCTCAACTTTCATAGGTAAAAAAGGTACCCATGCATGCATTTGAGTAATTAAAATTCGAAATTAACACTTCAAATTTACTTGAAGCAAAGCAAATACTTCTAGCATATTCACCTTGGTGTACCATCTAACCATCTTGTAAAAAGGAAATATAGTACCAGAAAAACCTACCATCATGATGGTCCCTTAACTTGTGAACATTCATCAAATGGCGTAAAGTTAGACTAAATTTTTTAACAATTCAGCAAACGAAATAATAACTTTCTTAGAATTTTGGCAAGTTTCAAGCATTCAATGTCGGCCTCCACTTCATGTAGTTTCATTGTATGAAATTAATTATTTTATTTTATAAAGACAAAAGGTAGGTAGAGTAAAACATTACGCTTGTTATTAGCTTACTAAAAAGAATAGCCCATTTAATACAAAAATTACTTGCCGAACAATACGTAATAAATTATTCAAATGATTTCTTGGTAACATGCAACGAAGGAGTCATTTGTTTGCTACACAGTGACAGTTGCTTCTACTAGTACACCTTATTTACTTGCTTATTTGTATCAACCATATATACATACATATTTAATACTGTTACTCACGCGCTAGCTACTACAAACGTGATGATATATTTTTTGTGTAAAAAAACTGGCAAATCAAAAAATTATAACTATAGCCATGTAGCAAGCAACAGTAAAAAATGATAAGCACTGAAAAGATATTACCCTACTGACCAGTTTTTTTAACTGTTGTAATTCAAGAAGGAGTGCACACAGTGCCTGTAAGGCTTACATCAGCACAAAAAATGCAACCCATATAATTTTAAAAACTGGTATTAGGCATGTGTGTTTCTTCATGAACATCTATACTCTACTAGTGCAGATTTTGTATGGGGAGAGGAACAGCAGCTATAACTAATCTACTGCAAAAATTCCTTTCTTTTCTAGTATCGTGTGGACTTCAGTGTAAATTTATTAGTGCGATCGCAATCTATCGAGTGTTGTGTCGTCTCAGTTCATATAGTAAGCTTGTGATAAATATTTTGTAAAAAAATTATTTTGCGCTACCATCCATCCATCCATCCCTCCACCATAGCTTCTGTACAAATGAATACTTCAAGCAGAGTTCATCATATTTTTTCGGGCATAGCACTGCTGCTACTCTTTAGATATTGTTCGGCGAGTAGTAATAATATAACTGTTGAGGAGACGGAGAGTAAGGATGAGTCTTTTACAAGAGATTTGTCACGTAAGCTGGATGAACAAGTGACAGCAGCAGCAGCGGCAGTAGCCCCGTCAAGATCCCGTCAAAGGCGAAGCATTCTCCAGCTAGGCTCTCAAATCGCAAGAAGTACAAAATTCAATCCGATCAAGTTGGCATATTATGGAAATTGGTAGGTATAAAATCATTACTATATTAGATCCCGTCAAAAGCGAAGCATTCTCCAGCTAGGCTCTCAAATCGCAAGAAGTACAAAATTCAATCCGATCAAGTTGGCATATTATGGAAATTGGTAGGTATAAAATCATTACTATATATCGATTATTTAATACTGCAGTAATAGAAAATATACGTACTTCTTATTATTATACGGAAAAGGGAATCCCTGCATAGTTTATTGCTTCATAATTTTAACTCTGTCAAAAACAATGGTAATAATAATAATGGCAATAAAATTTTCAGACGTAAAGTAACATTAAATCTTTATAAATGCCTGATGCACATAAACCCGTGAGTACATATATATGTATGTATGTAGGTGCGGACGCGGTGGGGATAGAGCGGGTGATGGCTCCTACATTGACGGCTGCGACCTATGCTGTAAAAAACACGACTTGTGTTTCAGTCACACCAGAAAGCTTTATCCTGGCTGCAACCCTCGCGGAATCACGTACAAGACTCGCTTTTTACTCGCCAGCAATCATGAAACCTGCGTTGATAAGGACTGTGCTCAACAAACCTGTATTTGTGACGTCAAGTTCATTGTTTGTATGCAGAAGATGCCTTGCTCCCCATTAAAAGTGTTTAATAGTGTCAGCTACTTTTGGTGGATAGGAGAGGGGATCAAGCTTCAAAAAAAGAATATTGTCACTCGTTTCACGGGCTAGTATACAGTACGTCGCAGTGGTGGTTGGTAGTAATTCCAAAAGCAAGCATGTTTAAACATGTCCACCGATCTAATATATTTTACTTGTCTCTCCCTCCTCCCTTCTTCTGGTTTGTGTCAATCCATCTCTGCGTTTAAATAATTTGGAGGGTTTTGTAATGAATTTAAATGCCAGTTTTGTTAAGCAGAAATGTACATTATTATTATTGTTATACGGGAAGAGTTCCACTTGTACTACTACAAATACTACAGCTCTGGTAACTACTATGTAATAATGCGTGTCCTAACGTAAACTGTACCTATGTGACTGTGTGACTTTGATTTTTGTTCATTTTACTTACCACCACCATTTTTTATTACAATTCTTGTTACTTTTGTCACTACTTCTGAAAGAACAATAAATTTCCGCCGAGATTTTATCCAAATCTAATCACAAGCCTCTCTATTTTCCGCGTAACCACCACCGCCATGTACAGACCGACCACTACGATATTCACTTTTTTGGTTTTTTTTACCATCACCACCACCAACCATTGCCACTGCCACCAAAAAAGCAGCTCTTTTTGGTTTTCCATCTTTTTTCCTCCTCTTCTTCTTCTTCTTCTACCACTTCTTCTGTGCTTTAGTGTGTGGCTAATGTCAACTTTGAACGAAAATTGAAGGAAATATATTGCATTTCAACTTCTCAGTTGTCTGTGAGCAGTGACACATCTGCCGCAGTAATAATCCCTCTCATTTCTAATGGAACTTTGCTAGTACACATGCTTGTATGTTGATGGTTGGTTAGTCCACCGTGGGCTACTGCTACTACCACCACTAGTGCAATCCCATATCCATCCAGTTTAGAGTCTCCTGACTGTAGAGGACCGTTATTGCTAAATCCCTTGGGATGTCTCATGATTGTTAAATGATAATAGCAGGATAGAAAGAGAGAGAGAGAAGAAAAAAAATGTCCGTTGAACAACGTCACGCTTGCCATTTAAAAACTTGCCAGAATGGTTTCCTAGAACGTACATACAACACACAACACAGCAGAAAAAACGTTAAAGAAGAAAAAACTCTCACTGCCAAAAAGTAGCCGGAAACTTTGTTTAGAGTGAAAAGAACACTTTTTTTCCTTCTCTACTCTTCTGGTATACTAACAAGAATAGAAAATAGAATGTAAAACTCGTTACTGAACTTTCATATTAGTGCTACTTTATGCGTGCATGTGATGTTGTTAAAGTAGGTATTCACATTTTAGGAGAATGTACTCGCATTATATAATATAATAATAATAATATATATGGCATTTAATACAATACAGGTTATTATTGCTGTAGAACAGAGAGAGAGAGAGAGAGAGTTATAATAATAATAATAATGTTTTGTAATATTTACCGCCAAATAGGAAAAAGCCAAGGGAGGAAAGCAAAACGGAAGAGCATTTTCCCGACATGGTTTATTTCTTGGGAAAAAGCAAAGATAATGCCAGAGTGACCTTCTTTTTTCATTTTCGAACTTGCCCCTTGTACAATATATTGAATGTACGTTTGTAGTAGTAGTAGTGCGGCGGTAATGGTTGGTCTTTTACAGACAAATGTACTATCATCATCATCCTCATGAACATCATCATCGTGTGTGGTAGTATAGTGTTGTTGAGCCACTACTTCTTTTTTCACCACTGACTACTTTCTTTTTTTCCATGCTCTTTATTGGTACAAAGTACACACACAGACTACTAGTAGTAGTAGTAGAAAGCAGTTTCCTCAAGTACCATCCATAAATCTCACAAACGCTTGAAATTAGTGAACATTGAACATCCAGAAAAAAAGAAACCAATCTCCCTAATTTATTTTCTCGGCGAAAAAAAAACTTCTTTTAAACTCTCAACATTTAACAAATACATAATATTCATACATTAAAAGTACATATGCTTATTATTATTATTACCATTAGAGTGTTATACTTTTTTCACTCTGTTTCTCTCCCTCTCTCTTCTTCTTTCCACTCACTCAGTTTTTTTTCTTCTTTTTTTTGGCCGACAGAACAGAAATGGTGAGGTAATTAATTTCATCGTGTCATTGACACTCAACCACTTTCCGCAGAATGGTTGAACGTGTGTACAACACATACATTTATATTATTATTCTTATGGTGTATACATACCTAGTTAACAAAGTGGCACTTTAGACATTTTTACTTGCCTCTATTAACACTATACACTACTTACTTGTGTACTACTTACTACTAACTTGTGAGATTTCATTCTGAAAATTTACGTGCGATTTTCTTTTCATTTCTTTTTGCTTTCCTGTCACTACGAAGAAGAAGTAGTGGTGTAATGATGAGCTTTATACACAATTCATTCCAATGATATATTATATAGCAGCGAACATATGTGCTTAGCTTCAAAGTTTTTTTTCATGTTCTCTTGAAATGGAATTTAGTAAAAATATATTATTTACAATTTGATATAGCAAGCATATATTTCATAGTACAGAAAGTACCCTTATGGCCTAATGGCAGTAATGGCCTAGCTAAAAAGTTTTTTTTATTTCCTTGATGAAAATGAGTACACTACTACTGCTTTTTGCTGCAACTTTTTCAGTTTTCATGTACAAATGTATTTTTACCAAAAAGATAAGTTGTGTTGATAAACGACAAGTACACAGATCTAAAATCTTGATTTGAGGTAGTAATAACGTTTTGTACACGTTTGATGTGTAATGAAATCTTTTCAAGTTGAAAACTCAGGCAAAGGCCATACTTTAAAATGGTTTCCCCTTCCACTCTATAATATTTCACCCCACCGTATCTATCTAGGGAAAAAAGATGTAGGAGATGGCTTGCAACAGGCGATGCTTTCTTTACTATTTTACTGGCTGAACAAAATGACAATTTACTGCGCTTAAATCAAGTACGCTATGTTGCAATGCAATGCAAACAACTTGGCATCCAACGTTCAATGTTTTGGAATAAATGAACTTTTTTTTAAAAAAATAGTAATTTTTATCCAGTCAAACAAGTGTGTGTATAGTTCTGTTTTAGGATTTTTTCATAGTCATGCAGAAAGCAGCAGCAGCACAGAGAGCACACACATATTGCAATAGTGAAGTGATAAGTTGCTTCCAATATAAGTACTTGATGTTCATACCTATGCCCAAAAGTCATTTTCGGTTTTTTTCCTTGTTATTTGTTTTGAACTCGATTCGGTGAATTTCATTGCCTGCCTGGCTTCCCGCCTGCCTACATGACATGTCGGATCGGAGTACGAAAAAGTACCATTTTTCCTCATGCTCCCCAAAGAGTTTCAGGAAGAACACAGTTATAATGTCAATGGAAATGGACAGTTCAGTAGACATTGTTCATACCTTTTTCTCTCCTCTCTTCTTCCTCCTGTGTAGCATTTTTTTCGCTTACTCTTTGCTTACGTTGTACACATTTGACAAAGTTTGAGTACATGAAAGGTGTTTGGGTTTTTGGTATAAAAAAGGGCATGTAGAGCGGATTATTACGATAGGTTATATATCTATCTCTAAAAGCATATATATATATAACATGCAAAGGGACGGCGGCTTGTTTCATCCTGATTGTGTGGTGGGAATATCCACACTACAATGTAATGACCATTAGAATTGCAATATCACAAACACACACTCACACACACACCGCTTCAGCTACAGCTTTTTAGACAGCCGGTGTGTTTGAGTTGCTGTTTTTGTCGGAAAGCCATTTGGGCATTAGACGGAAGTAATATGCTAGAGAGAATCAACGAGGATTCGGTTGAGTAATTTTTGAAACTCACGTAAAGTTGCCACCATCGAAAAAACTCTTTTAATAATGTAACGCGAAAAGGTACATGTCTGCACACAGAGAGAGAAAGAGAAAGAACACCCAGTGCTCATGGTTTGAGTGTGCATGCTACCCACGAAAAAGTAGTTTTCAAGTTGTTTTTATGATGCTTCTTGAGAATATAAAGCCCCCATGTGATCGAATAATATGAGGAGGAATATATATATATTCTATACCAACGACCAAGGATGATTTTGATTCCACGCTCATCATATACATGCATCATCACAACTTGCAATAGTCCAAGTTTAGTGGAATAAGTCCAGCAGCAAGCAAGCAGTATTACACAGTGTTGTTTTTATAGAAAAAGCTTGCTTTCTTTTTTTGCGCTGTTTTTTACACAGCTTTTGTGTAAGCAACTATGTATGTATATAAATATATGTATGTATATATATTTGTGTGTAAGCTTGCAGAGAAATCAGAATCAAATGACACGAGTAATAATTTGAGTATTTTTTTCTCTAACTTTTTTTCTCTTCTTCTTCTTTTCATGGTTTGTTTTTATGATGCTTCTTGAGAGTATGAAGCCCCCATGTGATCGAATAATATGAGGAGAGGAATATATATTTATATATATATAGCTAGCTACCTATTCTATACGAACGACCAAGGATGATTTTGATTCCACGCTCATCATATACATGCATCATCACAACTTGCAATAGTCCAAGTTTAGTGGAATAAGTCCAGCAGCAGTAGCAGCAGCAAGCAAGCAATGTTACGCAGTGTTGTTTTTATAGAAAAAAGCTTGCTTTCTTTTTTTGCGCTGTTTTTTTACACAGCTTTTGTGTAAGCAACTATGTATGTATATAAATATGTGTGTATGTATATATATTTGTGTGTAAGCTTGCAGAGAAATCAGAATCAAATGACACGAGTAATAATTTGAGTATTTTTTTCTCTAACTTTTTTTCTCTTCTTCTTCTTTTCATGGAAATAACCAACCCAATCATCATCATCCCATGTGTGCCGTATAACATCATCGATCGACCGTGTTGGCCTGTTTTTATCACTGTACCCTTTTTTTCCTGTGTCGTTCATCGTATTGTGTTGTTATGTGTCTTGCCTTCTTCTTCTTCTTCCTTCTTCTCCCACCACCGTCGTCCTTTTTTGCTCCTGCCTCTTTCTGGTTTCGTGGCAATCTCGTATGTGTCTTGTGTCTTGCTCTTGTGTTTTTCCTACCTTTTCCAATGGGATTTTTTATGCCGTGCCTGATGCTGCCGTTTCTTGTCTACCCATCGCTTTTCCCATGGTCTCATGAAAAAAATATATCTAAATGGATGGAACCACGTTCAACTCAAATGCACACTCACACAAACCAACAACAACAACTTACATTTTTCTTCCTGGGATGAAATGTGGATTCTCATGGTGGTTCTCTTATATTCCCCGAAAAAAATATATAAATTCGTTTGTTTACATTTTTTTCGTTTCTCCCATTCAAATATTTTTTTTCTCCTTTTTTACATCATGGACCCATGTTGTTTTTTTTTTCAAAAAATGTATACAATGATCTACCTAAAATAATACTTTCATTCCGTTATACCACCTTGCTTACAAAACCATGTTGATAACGACGACGATGATCATCATCATCATTTTACTGTAATGTTCATGACCTGACTGGCTTAATACCACATGGATAAATGTGTACCCTGAACGTTTCCTCTTTTCAACATTTATATCCTCGTATCCCTATGTAATGATGCTTACGTCACAATGTGTGTGTGATCATCTTTTCGCTGTTCCGCATACCTGATGATGTGCCCTTCTCTCTGATTTGAACTTATTGGAACGACAACTGGAAACACCCTCTGATTTTCCTGTTCATCATCTTCGTCCTTTTTTATTATTTGAATTTCCCTTATAAACTAAAAATAAATTTATATATAAAACCGAATGAACGATAACTACTTCAACTTCAATCATGTTCCCCAATATATATCCTGTGGTCTGGTTTTTCGTGTGGTGGATGTTTTTTTTTTGGTGATGCTGATGCTGCTACTGTGTGGTGTGCTACTACTACTACTCCTGCCGCTGCCATTTGCTACGCTTGTGGAATCCAGAATTACTTTTTCACAGAGTGATTTTGATGTCAGGCTCGGCCTTGTCACCACTCTCGGTAGGCTTGTCAAATGGTAAAGATTTAGCCAAGAAATTTGCTGAAAGAGTCAAGTGTCCTATTGAGCCTCCCTCAAATATGCTCCAGTGTCTAAGACAGAGACCACTTCAGTATTTTCTTCAGTCTGAGGTATGTACACACAAAGAAAAATAAAATAAAAATAAAATACACAGAGAGAAAGACACACACACACACAAACTATATTTTTCTTTGAAAAACTGCTAGGGCTCTTATTGCTTCTTCCCTGTTGTTGGTACCACTTGACAAAACTAAACGCAGAGAAAACACTAAACAACGCACACTAGAATGCACACATTTCATATGAAAATTTCATTAATTTTTTTTCTCCTCTTCTTTCTTCTTTTTCTTCTTCTCTGTTTCTCTTTCTTTGTAGTTTTCTTTTCAGTTAAAAAAATACATACTTATATGACAATTCAACAAAAATCATCTCTATTTACGTACGCGTTCTTCTGTGCAAGAGAAAGTGACGACATTATTATTATTATTATTATACCTTTTTTTCTTCTCTTTTTGTAGCAAAACACAAAACTACCTAAACATAACATATACATACATGCATGCATAGATACCTACAGACACATCCTTCCGTTTCATGTTATTTTTTTCTCTCTTCTCCTTTTTTGATGTTGGTAAAAGACAAAAAGTAGCAATATAATAATAATATGTCGTTGTCTGCTTTTTTATGAGTCATTATACAGGGAGCATTACGAGAAGGCATAAAAAATGGAAACAACTTTCCCAATTAAAATTTTTTATGTCCTTTTCCGTTTTTGTTCTAGTCACTATCTATATAAAGATAGATGGATAGAGAATGTGTAGTGTTTTCCTTTTCTACACAGTTGACTGCTGTGTTATTTTTATGCGAAACAATGGTGTGTAGTGGTGTTGTAGTGGAGGAGTTTATATAGTGGTTGGCAGCTACTTTTCCTGGTCCTTTTTAATGTCATTTTCCCCTCTTGTCTTCTTTCTCTTCTTCTTCTTTTTTTGCAGCTGTGGCGTTTATTCGGACCTAGTGATGATGGAGTCGTGATCGAGCATGGAATACGAGAG
This sequence comes from Sinhomidia bicolor, assembly GCA_027743785.1. NCBI lineage: Eukaryota > Metazoa > Arthropoda > Collembola > Entomobryomorpha > Entomobryidae > Sinhomidia > Sinhomidia bicolor. The sequence goes on along the minus strand of JAHZMT010000606.1, from coordinate 622 downwards.
AATATTCTTCGTGACAAACTTTCACATTATCCCATGCTCTTTGGTGTCACAAGAGCAGAGATTCTTCCGTCGTTGGGAGAACACGATGCTGTTTATGGGCTCGAGACTGAGAAGCGAAGGGAAGTTTTGAAGCAGTTGGTGGATGGATTTTATAGGTAAGGTCGTCGCGTATTAAAATTCCATCGTCAAGTAACCTTCTAAGCACCCACCTATTTATACGGGCTGTCAAAAAAAGCTGAAAGACTTGAAAGAGAAAGAGAGAGAGAAAAAAAATCTTTTTATATATTATTGTCGTTTCTCTCTCTCTCAAATATTTACAGTATAAACAAAATATATGTATATAAACTTATTCTATTCTAGTTATTGTTTGCTTCTCTTTTAAAAAGTATATACTAAAAAAAGCCCACACGCACGTGCTTTATTCAATTGGAATACCACATATTATCCGTTGACAAATCAATATATAGAAAGGGTAAAAAATAACCATATACGTACATATGTACTTATACATATTATTTGAAAACGGTAAACAGGACGTACAATTTGTAAAAAAGTAAAAAAAAATGCAAAACGAGTGAAAGTATATTTCATCGATAAGAGTCAGCAACCTGTCGGAGAAAAC
>JAHZMT010000605.1:0-64070 GCA_027743785.1 Sinhomidia bicolor | reverse complement strand
GTACACTGCTGCTGTTGTAGTAAAAGTGAAAGTTTAAATCTATTGGTATGCCTGTAATCATAACTGTGTATTATTTAAGGTTATGCGATGATAATGTTATTGTGCGTGAAATTTACGTATGGCACGTCATGCGTATCCGCTGCTGATAGTATTAGTATGAATACCTATTTTATACGCTGACATTACACGGCCAGGTAACAAATTAAGAGGGTCTACTTGCACAATGCGAGTAGTAGCCGTTGTTAGTAGAATAATATGGTATAGTTTTTTGGTCTATTCTTAATGGCGACGGCCAACCATCATCATCCCTATACTATCATCAACACCAGCAGCTAGCTAGCAGTAGTATCAGCAAGCGGCACGGCATTGCCATGGTGGTGGTAAAATATTATGAATGGTACTTGCGGTTGTCGACAACAAAGCCGTTGTTCCAACTATCATGTTTCATTGTGCAAGATCCGCTTACTACAACAACTACCTTGACTGTCTGTCATACTCCGTTTACTACTACTACTACTACTACTGCCAGGCAAGCAACTTTTGACTACTGCTGTTACACAAAATCTTGATGATGTTGCTGACGATGATAATGATGACCGGAACAGCGCACACACAGATATTTCCACGGCGAAAATACAAATGCAAATCAGAATTCTGAGCGTGATGTTTGCTAGGCCGCTTTTTGTATGCACGTGTGCATGTACCGCTGTATATATATAGATAATATGTGTGTGTGCTCTTTACACGAATTCGTATAACACACAACGACTTGTTTCATTTCTTCCGTCGTTGTCGTCGCCGTCCTGTTTTCTTTTTATTCTTCTTCTTCTCCTCCTCCGCCTCGTATCGTCATCATCACCGCATCGAACAAGGATGCTTTCATTATTATTATTATTGTTCTTGTGCTGTTATGCAGCAGCAGCTACAACTTTTTTTATTTGCTGTTTCCCCGAGCTTACTTTCTTGCTGGTGAAAATGATAATTTGAATCTTTTGGTTTACACACTCGGTCGTAGTAGTAGCAAGCAGTAGTAGCGTTGCTTGCTACTCGCGCTGTTAAAAAAGGGTGAGTGAAGTGAGTTGAGAAAGGAGCAGACAAAACTACCACCAACACCACCGCCACACACACACACACACACACACACGAGCTCTTTTGTCGTTCCATCTGAATTAGGGCCTGGATCAAATTACAATTTTCGAGAATATTTGACAGCTGTTGTACTACTCGCAGTGAACAAAAGAACTACCGTGGAGTACTCTTTGTCTTTCTCTACTACGGCCAAAAAGATATATGCATAGCATAGCAGAGTACTTTTATTATTATTATTATTTAGTATTATTATTTTGAATGCATGAATGGGAAAGAAAACAGGGAAAATGTAGATTGGCAAATTGGTCTTCTTTATTCGCATATTACATACAGCAGTAGTAATAGTAGTAGCGGTGGCGGCAGCAGCAGCAATATTGCTGTTGCCTCTGCTGCTGCTGATCCTCATCATCAGCTGTCGTAGAAGATAATTACATTAATGTATACTATCGGTCTAATATCACAGAACATGCATGAATGTTTCACTTTTGCCTCCATCATCATCATCATCTATGCACACACTCTCTGCCTTTGTTTGCTTTTTACCGAGTACATATGTACCGCACTGCTGCTGCTCCTATCAGAGTACAACTCATACCTCTCCTTTGATGATGATGATGATGCTTGCCAGCTAGCTTGACATACATATTTAATGATGGCTGGTGCTCCAGGCCAACTTCACTCACTCACTCTATTTGCCCGGTTGTGAAAAGAAAGGAAAAACAGCACTGTAAAAAAATTATATTTTGATCAGCCAATTTTTTTGAGGATGAGCCTATTAAAGTGGCAAGTCGTTATATGAAAACGCTAATTTTCTTATTTTGAGCAACCATCAGCATTCTTCCATAATAATAATCCAAGTTGGGTTGTAGTGTAGTGTGGTGGTGGTGGCGTGGATTCATTTCAAGTTTGGCAGTTTGCTCACTCTTCTGTTCACATAGCTATATATAGCGATTATACTGCACCCTTTAGAATTGGGTGTCACAGTGTCACATCATGGGTCTTAAAAATTTTGAGCATACGGTGACTGCAGTGGGTAAATAAAAGGGAGTGAAACATTCAGTCAAACCATTTACTCATACAGTGCAGCAGTGTACTACGCAGAGTCACAGTTTTTTTCATATAAATATATTTTTTGTTATATTTACAATACAAAGCAAACACATAATAATATTCGTAGCAACTCAGGTGGCTCGTCGTAACTGTAGCAGCAGAGTAGACAGCAACAACAACAATAATAATATCAAGAGATTGATGTGATATTCAAATCATTCTTTACAAAACGCTGCCACACTGCCAACAAAAGAAAATAAAAAAAATGCTGACCAGTTGACACTTTTGTGTGAGGACAAGGAAAAACGACAAAAAATGAAGAGAGATGAAAGGAAGGAATAAAAAAAAGATTTTCTTCGTTTTTTCCTATTTTCATACTAGTTCTTTTGGAAAGAAAATAAGTTTTGCTTTTTTTCCTCCGTCAACAAACCATTACCGTTTAACTGTTCACCATATTCTTACAGTTGTTCTGCTTATGTATTTTCCAGCAGCAAGCTAGCTGCTGCTGGCTGACAAGGAATCATAGTAATAATAATAATAACATACTGTTATTAATATTCATTGTGACAAGAGATTTACTAAAAGAGTTAATATTTTGAAGGTATACACACATTTATTTGTGTAGGACTTTCATGCCATGAAACATTTTGTATACGACTTCTTTCAAAAAAAAGGAACGTTTACCAAATAAAAACGTGAAATCTGCTGCTGCTATGTTATAATCGTGCCGTGTATATATTGGAGGAATTCGCAAAAATACAAAAGCTGAAAGAATTGAAGCTCTGTTTATTCTTCCTTAAATTTCTTCCATTTCATTTCGAATCGCTTCACACGTTGCAAACTTGTACTTTACTGCTGCCGCTGCTCCTACGAATACTGCATTCTCGTCTTTGATTCTATTTTCATTTCATTTTTTTATACTTCTTCTCTGCTCTTTGGCATGATACACTATAGAACAACACCAGCAACAATGAAAGAAAGAAAGGACGGTGAAAATGGAAAATGGAACAGACTTTACATTTGCAATGTATGTAGTAGTGGTAGTATAGGTATAATAATAATAATATTGTAGATCTTGTCAGAATAATAGTGAGTTGTTGTTATTGCTCTTTGTAACAACAACAGTAACACTAATGATAATAATAATAATAACACTTCTTTTCCTAAATTACATTTGAAATACAATGTAGATTTATTTTGCACTCTTTTCTTTCCCTGCATTCTACTTTGCTATTTCTTTTTCTTTCAGCGAAAAATAGTCATTCGTCGTCGTATTCTAAACAACAACAGCAGCAACACAAAAAGCCTTTTTGTAGAAAACAGTCCTTTTCTTTGCAACTTTTAAAATGTTTTTGTTTGTTTTCTGCTACTGCTGCTCCAGTTCCGATGTGTGTTGTGTACAGTACAAGGGCACTAGAAGAAGTTCACTTGTTCATTCAGCAATTAATTGAAAGTTACGCGCGAAAAGCAAAACAAAACAATATATTTTTTGGGGTAACCTGACAACGGCAATATGGCATTAAAAATGTATTATTCCTTATTATTATTATTATTACCGTGCTTTGTGTAGATCGTAGATCGTTCATTATTTCCCATTTACGTTTGCTGTGCTGCTGCTCTGCATGCAAACTCAATTTCACTAAAGAACATTAAATGAAGCACGTGTTGTAGTTGTATGCGTCCTGCACGTTTACACTGAACAGGAAAATAAAGAAGAAGAAAATGTTTTATGAGATATATTAAATACTTAATGATTTATAAACAAGGAAAGGAAAAAATTGGACGGTGTAATAGGTGTAAATATTCTCACAGTTTATCCAGCTGACAAAATCGTTTCTTTTTTTTCGTTTGCTTTACTGGTTTATGGAAATAGCCTGAACGATATGAAGTTACTATTTTTGTAGCCTTCTCTCTACTAATTCACTATTTACTATCTGTTAATATAATCTTTGTTCTGATATTTCTAATTTACTGTATAAATGGACTTTGGAATGTAATGTTATATTATTGGGTGCTGTATATATGGATAATGATAACATTTGATATATTTCATTCCGGGAAAATTAAATATTTTCTAGCGACCAAAAATAAGTTATGTTCAGAGATATATATATTTAATGAGAGTGGGAGTTGGAGTCTAAAAGAAATATCTGCTAAATGGAAACGACACTAGACAGAGAGAAGTATTTTTGTAGATAAAATATTGGAGATTTTTATTGCTATTTTTATCAGATGACAGGTTAATATACGAGAATGGGAGTTCCAAGCTATTTTTGTCATGTCATTGAGTCTGTCTTGTTGTTACTTTGTTACGGATATATGCACTCGCTACATTTTTGTTGATAGTTGTTGAGAATAATAGTAATAATAGCGGTAATAATAATAATAATAATTTGCAATTCTTTCTATTTTTCTGTCAATACTTCTTAAATGGAAAGAAAAGAAAAATTAGCTTGGCATTTAATATTCAACACAGGCACCCGTGTTTATACACACATGACTGGCCGTACATATAAACTACATTTAGCGGGAGCGCGCTATATCACCGGATATATTTACGAGAATATTTTCTTTCTTTCTTTGAAAGCGTAAAAAGAATATGAAAAAGGCTCAAATAACAAAGATCAGAGAAGATGATGAAGGCGACGAAGAAAAAAAAACTCGTACACTTTCCCTTCTTTTAAAATCTCTTTCTTAGAAATCCACTAAACGAAATTCTTGGCTTTTGTAAAGGAAAATTTTGGCTATTCTTTCTTTCACCGTTCCATTCTTTCTCACCATTTATTAGCAAAAGAAGAATAAAGAAAGGAAAGAAGGATGCTGTTCGAAGTGCATGCACACACTACTACGTACACATGGCCTTAACGGCATTTCAAAAAATATCTAATAAAACAATATGAAAATCCAATGCAATAATAGCGAAGAAGCTTTCTTAAATAAAGAAGAAAATGAACCGAGGCTCTGTTGTCTTGTTTGATTGACGAAAGGAAAGAAGAAAAAACGCTGCATTGCAGATTGAGAATGCATTTTGCTTCAAAAGTCTGCATACATTATTGCTTTTTATTGAAAGCTGAGAGTATTCGAGAAAACTGGCCGGATCAAATTTTTTGCTCGTACTCGTCAAACGTGTACCTTTGTAATTATATGTATGTATGTATACAGATGTAACCCTACCACTTATTCCTGAAAAGATTAAGTTAAAAGTAGTTCAAAAAATGAATATCAGACGTGTCTTGTTTTTTTTCCTCTTGTGAATATTTAAGAATCTGCTGGGTTTCCGTACAAGTTTACTCGTTTCTTTGCTTATTTTTCTTAGCCTTGTTAATATACATAACTCAGCTACAACTACTGCTACTGTTACGACTAGACTTTCTTTGCGTTTCAAACTGAAAATAAGTTTAGTTGTGTGTTTGCTGGTTTGGTTGCTGGGGTCAGTTTTTCTGTTTCTGTTGCTTTCATCTCCTCTCCCAACCTGACCACACCACACACACACCACTACTACCAGCAGCAGCAGTAGCAGTAGGAATAGGTAGGCTTTTATATCTGCTTCCTCTGCGTCACAATAAAGCACCCATTTTTCCACTACTGCTTTCTCTCTCTCTTTTTAAGTTAATCAACAACAGCAGCAGCGGTAATAGCAGCGCCTAGTAAACTTTTAAAACTTAAACGTAAAGTTTTACTTTCTAAGGTCTCCTCCCGTTCTTAAATTGTAACCTCATAACCTTCTCAGTGTGCAATAAACATTTTGTAACGCAACGTGTCTACTTTTCAGCACACACACTGCGCTGCCGTTGTTGTTGCTGCTGCTGCAATCTATTCATTTTTTCATAATTTGTTCTTTCTCTCGTTCCCCTAAAATATCTCTCTTGCACCTTTTTCATCCTTCCGCATTCTCAGGTTTAATTTAGTTACCCGCGAGGAAAATGATTATTATTATTGTTATTGTTACATTGTTTTCTTTTTTTCTGTTTGTGCATCTGTCTTTCTCTCTGCTTGTATAAAGGTAGGTATACACACACACGCTCACTCACTCTCTCATGCCACTTTGCTAAACAAGTAAGTCAGTAGAGAGGTAAAGAGAGAGAGAGAGAGAGAGAAAGAGAAAGAGAGAAAGAACTTGTGCAGTAGAATAAAATAAGTTTTGGGAAAATTTTCCCTGTTTTTCTCTGCTCTCTTGTTATTCTAAAAGCAATGGAAAAGACATGATGAAAGAATTCAAAGAAAAATTTGTATTGTTGTACTATTATTATCAGCATTTGTCATAAACCACTCATGGCAGCAGCCGTATTTGCACGAAACGCTTTTCTTTCTTCTTAAGGGACACGCACACAGAAAACTGTAAAGCCTCATCTGTCAGAAAATCATTTATGGTGATGGTGAAAAGAAGCTCATGCACCGTTTAACTCCATTGTGAAGAAGAATAGGGGGAGAAAATATAAAGGTTGCCCTACAACACCACCACTCAACATTTTAGGTACTAATAAGTTATGTGAGACAAGACAAAACACAACAACGAATAACTTTCACCTGCAAAAAAAGCAACACATTCCGGCACAAATTTTATTCTGTACGCTTTTCATGGAAGGGCAGTGCTCACATTACAAACAAAAGCGGTTTATTCTTGCGCACCACTTTGAAGGCTTATTATATAGTATTTGTCTGAAACTAAAAGCAAAGTGGTGGTGTAATTGGGTTAAAAGGAATCCGGCTTGTGTATAATAAGCATGTAATATTAACCAGAGCCCGTGAAAGTCGGGTCTAACATGTTGGCACCGGGGATGAGAACGGAGATGATGATGATGATGGGGTAAATGAAACGCTGTACATTTGCCAGCGTACTGGTGAAAATAGCAATAAGAAAAAAAAGACTTGTGTGAAAATGCGTATAAAAAATCTAAACTTGCAAGTTCACATTTAAAGATTTTACTTTAAATTTTTTACCAAAAAACCGTATGCATTGAAATGTTTGTGTGCAAATTATTTTGCAGCAAAATGCACTCCAATATTTTTCGAGATTAATTTATATTTATAAATGTATAATTTTTACCTCCGTCCCTTTAAACACTGCTGTTGATTGAATAACAAAACAAAAAGAAAAAAAATGTTAAAAAATTTTTTTTTGCTCTTTCATCTTAAATTTCATCATATCCACTGAAATCAGGCATCACGCACGTTAGAGAAGACCAAGGTAGATGTCGACTGTCGTCTTTGTTGCCAGAAAACAGTAGTTTACAAGCACAACAGCAGAATCACAGCATCATCTCAGTCTGCATGTTCCACAATTATACCAACTACAGAGAATTTTTTTCCGTTTCCGAATTTGTCGTGCTGTGTTCCTCTGTGCTGTCTACCTGCTTGTCTTCTTTAGAATTTTTGGGGTAAAGTAAAATAAACTGGGAAAAAAGAAAACAGAAAAACAGTTTTGGAAGGTTTCCAGCATTTTTTTTGTTCTGGTGCGATATCTGTTATCCGAGTCATTTCTGAATTGCATCTTTCCCCAGAAATTGTGGATATAGTAAGACATTAACTCTACTTGTATATATATAGTTTTCCTGATATAAACTGTATATGTGCAGATTGAACAAAAAACTCATGTGTAGCAAGTGGCCTTAACGTTGCTCCAAAATTATTTTTTCCACTTTTCTTTTCTAATCAGTACGATAAAGATGACATGGTTTTTTTACTCCTCATTTTAATAACTGCTACAATCTGCACCACCCCTTGCTCGGGTTCCTATCCCATGATATTTTATTATTATAGACAGAGGAAAAACATCCACCTATTACTGTTATCGTTCTGATCTGCATCAACTTGGGTGAAAATCCGACCCACCAAATGATTGTAATAATTCTCTGTGGGTGAAAATGAGAAGGGGCAGCAGTTGTTTGGCGAGAGACTGGAGGGAAGTGAAGGTGATCTCCCGGAAATAAATTCAACTAAATCTTACGAATGCTCCTCCGATACGGAGTCTGTTCCCCAAAAAAACCTTTTTCTCCTCAACAGAGCCAAAACTTTCACCTTATCTACTAGCAGAAGAGAAAAAGATGTGCAGAGTGCATGACGTGTCGGTTTCCAGACAAGCAGACTACTTCTCCTACAACAACACTAGTATACCATATAGGCAAAGGAGAGTGAAAGTGAAAGCAGCATTGAAAAGAGTCTCTCTCCTTCTCATTCTCCCTTCCAAACACACAACAAGCCGCTTTCTTCTACCTATTTCATGATGATCCAACAAGCTCCCAACATGGGAGAGATCGGATGGTTGCGGGCATTCTGTGTATATTTAAGTTCACGGCAAAAGAAACAAGCTTCTGCAGATGTAAGCTAGCATACCTTTCACTACAACTAGACCAGCCGTCTCTGCCCGCTTCTCTCAATCTAGACGCTATAATAGCACAAAGACACACACACACGCTCACATAAAACTCCATTTGCTAGTTAGTGAGATTTGATGCTAGTAGAGGAAGTTAGCTCATTCATACGCAAGCCGTTGTGTTTGCCTTCTCAGTCGTTTTCTCTCCATCGACGGGGAAACAAGCTGTGAAAACTCTCTTGTTTTTTTGTCTTCACTAGTAGTTCACAAGAGCAGCTTCAGCCCAGCAGTATTGAGATCACGGATCATGATGATGATCGCAACCGACATTATCAACGCGTTTATATTTTTGTGTAACATGCTGTTTATACCATTACACGAGGGAAATAAATAGCTGCTGCTGCTGCTGCTCTGTTACTATCATTTTTGCTCCCATTTCCTATACTCAACACATGACATACCTAGTAAATATAGTATGTGCATAAGAAAAGAAGAAAAAAAATTGCTCCTGAGAATAACCACACATTTTTATTGTTTTTATCTCTCATCGATCCATTAACTTTATATAAATATGTGAAATAGACACAACAGAACATGATGATGATGATGACGATGTGATGATGCTTCAGTAAACTTTCATACGCAACATTCAATTCGTAATAATAGTGTTTCCTGCCTCTTGTACATACATTTCTTTTTACTGCTTGGCCAATTTCATTTTTTTCGCTTTTTTATTCTCGCTCTCTCTCTCTCTTCATCATCATAACTTTTCTCGGTTTTGTTTTTTCTTTCAACCCAATTCACCATATTATACACTAAGCGTATATGTAATTTTATCAGGAGCGCAATCATAAATGGCAAATAAAGGAATGGAAAAGGCAAGACATCGCGATGATGATTCTGTTAAAATTCCGTCAACAAACCTAATCATGGCTATTATCATCAATTTGATGCTCAAAAGAAGAAAACATTTTCAAAATGATTCCTTCGGCGTTTCTCTATTCATTCATTCATTCCTCTTTTTTCTCTCATGATAAAGATCATCATGTTTCATGATTCAATTTCCTGGAGAGCTTGATCTGTCACTTGAATGCTAACAAGGCAAATAGCGAAGGGGAATGGAATAAGGGAGATGGAAAAAGAGAGATAGAATAAAGCATCATCATCATCATGATCCAGCAATATAATGGTAGATTGAGCATGATGCGCACATAACGTATCACACAGGTAGAAAAATAATATCACGTCAGCACTCAGCAGACAGGTTGACATTATTTACAGAGAATATGACAGGTTATAAGATGATTATGCTCATCATCATCGTCATCATACTCGTTATTATCGTTGATATCAATAGAAACTGCGATTTCAATGCTTGTGAATACTAATAGCACAAAATAATGTGCATGATAATAACAATGTACATTTTTAGCTCATTAAGTTACCTTGAAAACAAAAAAAATTACATTGGATATTCTCTCTCTCTCCGTCTCTCTCTCTCTCTCTCTCTGCCTGTTCTATTATCTTTAATATTTATCTTCTCTTTTTTTATTCATTTCTCAGAGGTAATATATTACAAGGAAAATGTCATACCATTATAACTTGAGAAGAGAGAAAAGCGTCATGGAAAGTTGACTAAAGTTTCTCCACATGTGTGGACTTTCTCTGTGTACATTTGATGGAGATGGTTTTGCAAAGGAAAATTTATTTTTTGATAGGATAATAATATTAGTATTATTTCTCTTTCCATTGTAGCGTCGTTTGCGATCAACTCTGTATATTGTAGTGGCAGTAATAATAGTAAAAATAAAAATAATAACTAGATGAACTAGGACAATAACATTAAGAAAGAGTAACTTTTCCTTGAAAACTTCCATATTTATTTACTCTCTTTCTCTTTTATGCACACGGAGAAATTTACGTTTTGTTGTTGTAGTGTAGTGCTGTTGAGCAAGTTTGATGGGGAAAATAGTTTGTATCGTATGGTAGTGGTGATGATTGTATAGATACGTGGTGTGCTTAGAAGAACATAATGTAGTAGAAAGCAGAAAGTTAGATAAAGAAAGAAGAAAAGGAGGAAAAAAACTAGTTAAAATAGTAGTAGTTGTTGTGGGGCACTAATAATAATAATAATGGTGAGAGAGAGATGGAGCAGGATAGAGGAATGATGATATGGCAGGGATTTATTTTCTTTCCGCCTTGCCGCTTTCACCACAAAACTGATTCCATAACTTATGAATTTCAGCTTACACACAAATGTGTTTTGCTTATGGACTTTTTGCTTTTTCTCGTGCTCTCCTTTCTTCCAGCTGCTTTATCCTGATGCTGCTGCTGCTACTACTACTGTCTCATTCAAACAGCCAGAGAGAAAAGTGTACGTTATTATTGTTATTATTATTATTAAATGGTATGCATTTGTATAAATAATATTGTCTGTGCTAAAATAAAAATGCACGTGCAGTATACTGAAACATCAACTTGATAACATTCCTTCCCTCTGTCTCTCTCCGTCTCTCTGGTACAATATAAGGTAGCGGACATTTTCTCATGATATATTTTCTCAGAAATACACAGAATTCTTGCAGAAAATAATATTTAATGAAGACAATAACTTTTGAGAAAGCCCAAGCATTTCTTCTCCTCATTGTTGTTCTTGTTATTATTATTATTGTGTTGCAAAAGTTAACGTTAACTTGTTATTCACTCGAATTTTCCCAGAGTGGAATGTCTACTATTTTGCCTTACTTTTTATTAATTTTTATCAGAAAACTGTACTCAAAAATAATGTATGCTATGTAGTGCATTTAAACTATGAATAATTTGTTGTTGTTTTTTCAAGAATTTCCCTCTTTCAATTGCAATTTAATTATAATTGCATATTAAAATGTAGTATGTTGATATATATTTTTAAAACAAGCAGAAAATGCGGTCTAAATTGTGTACATAATAATATGACAAGAAATTCTACCTTGGAAATAAATTTAAATTGTGCCCTTATGAATATTTTTTTATTCTTGTGCTGAATTACACATATTTCTCCAAAACGTAAATAAATAAAACTTATCTACCTACCAGTAGAAGCTAGCTACTTCAACACAACTATTACTACTACTACGACAACAATAACAACAGCACCCATTTGCATACTAACTCGTCCATTTTATCATCTTGCTCCTCATTGCTTGCTCCATAAGCAGGATAAATATTGTTGTAAGTTAGAGAAGTGGAAAGAACAGCAGCATCGTTTTCGGTCTAGCGACCACTGAGCGTTATGGAACCATTTCCGCCAATCTCAGCATTTCTACTGCTACGGCTCAGGCCGTTGTTTAGGGTTCAGGGTTGTGATATAAAAAAATATATAAGCAAAACAGAATCCCAGCCTTAAGTCAAAGTAACAAAGCTAACGTCAAGTAAATCATATTTCTTCTTGTATACTTAATGCTTTCATTTGCTAACCCTTTTCTACTGCCAGCTAAAGAAATTGGGAAAAGGAAGAAAGAGAGAGAGAAAGGGAGAAAGAGAAAGAAAGAAACAGACGGAAAGAGTTGAAGACGACAAGCTTGCTTAGATTTGAACACTGGGTTATAAAATTTGTACACTGGAATAATAACATTATATTGTCAAGTGTTGAGATTGAATTGCAAAATCACGTATGTCTCCGTACATTGTGTTAGTATGCATGTCTAAGCTCGTTTTGTCTTTTTTCGCTTTTCCCATTTGCCTTTTTTTACCCAAAAAATGTTGTAGTAGTTGCAGTAGCAGTGGTTGTAGTAGTAGTAGCAGCAGCGAAGACATCACCAGCACCAGTCAAAATTCACATTTATGCAAAGAAGCAGCGCTATTACATTTTGAAGGAAACAAACATGCAGAACACATGAGCTTGTTGAAAATGAAAAGTGTACTTTTTCAAATACCCCAACTGCAGAACACAGCATCCAAATGGAAAATGGTTGTTTTTGACGACAACCATGACGATAGTGGCAGTGGTGGTGCTGGGAGTGAAGAAAGTGTAATTTGTGGAAATATGCCTTGATATACATACAACGAACGGCTTACAATATAATATTGCCCCGTTTCCCCCATTACTTTTTTTTCTGCTGGTGGAACGTTTATACTCGACCCAGAGGAAAAGTAACACTGAAATGATATACGAGCGGCTTCAAGATGAATGATACATGCTACCGGATGAGGCATCTAGTGTAATGAGCGGCATTTTCATGAGTGAATGAGTTTTCATGTTGCAATATTGAGTAACATTTTTTTCGCTTTGCTTACTTTTTCCACTTTTTTTACACAACACTCTGAAATGATAATAATGATGGCAAGAAAACCAAAAAGTTTTCTGTTTTGCTTGTGTGTGTTCAACACTACACAAAAAAAGTACACAAGGTGCACATACAGACATACACACGCACTCTCTCTCTCTCTTTCTTTCAAACAAGCTTTTTTGATGATTGATGATGTATACACTACTGCTCTTAAGCCCAACAGTCAAGTTGATGGTGAAGATGAAAAGGATGGTTCAGGAGCAGCAGCAGCAGCAGCACCAGCGTGGCAATAATAATAATGATATACCTTTCATGAAAACTTTTTTTGTTATTAACGACCTGTTAGTGTTAGGTGGTGGATGAAAATGTGCATTTTATTATTACTTTACTATTTTCATACCACGTTTGTACAGTCAACGCAGCATTCAGGTGTGAAAAAATATATCATTAGAATATGCAAGTTTTATTATTATTATTATTACTACTATTATTAATATTATTAATGTATTATGGCTTATGCTAGATTAAAAGTAAATAGAGAGAAATAACTACGCATCATTTATCATTTACCTATCTGTAACCTCAACTGCTGCATTTATAGTTGAAAATCGGAAGAAGGGCCCGTATAGTGTACGTACATATGTATATATGTATGTATACGTGTTAAATGCAAACCTTCAAAGGTTGGATGTAACTTTTTTCTACAAAGAGGCGGCAAGTTTGTAATTAATGTTGCGTAAAAAAGTTATGTTAAAAATTCATCCACTACAACAAACACACAAGTTCCCTGTAGTATAAATTTTACGACGTGTAGTTGTTGCTACTTTCACTTTTAGTATGGGTGTGTGTATGTGGGAAAAGGGGAGAGAAGGAGGGAAAGAGAAAGAAAGTATTTTTCCAAGGCTGTAAAATTGATAAAATAAAATAGTCATCTAGTTTCCTTTTTAATTTTATAATAAGGCAACGTCTAGAATTTGATGAGTGAGTAGTTTTCAACTGAACCGCAGAAAAAAAGGAGAAGAAAAAGAAGAAGCGGCGACGGCAACATCATTCATTCATTCATTCTTTCATTCACTCACTCATTCACCAGAGACCATATATACATAGACACGAGGCTAAATTTATGACGGGAAAAGTTGAGTGTTGTGCGTTTTTCATGTTTTTTTGGGTAGTAGTAGCACCAGTGGTGATGGTGGTGGTGGTGTTGGCGGCATTCCGTCTCTTTTTTTACGTTTTGCAAATAAGTTTTCACTATACGACGAATATTAAATGGTTGGAAGGACATATGAAATATTATAATACTTACGTATTGCCTACACGTTGCTACCACGTAGCAATCTCGTTCGCTCCGGCAAAAAGAGTTTAAAAAAATAATAATAATGTTAGACGGTATAGTACAAGACAACATCATCACCCAAAAAACAGGGCATCACATATATCGTCAAAGCTCTTTTTATTCTAGTATTTTAAGCTTTAAAATACATTTAACTTCTACAACAGCAACATCCACAACAACAGCAGCAGCATCAGCTACAGCAAAGGAAACCACCTTCTACCTACACCACTGATATATCCAGAAACAACACAGCTATTACATAATACACACTGATATCTTTCCCACTTTCTCTCACTCTCCCTTCAAGTCAGTCACTATTCACTTTTTTCTTTCTCGCTATGAGAAGTTGTACGTGTACATATGAATGTATACACATGTATTATACAAAATATAACTATGCAAACTATTGCAAACTACTGTTATATTATTAAAGTGGTCGGAGTTGCTTGTGTAGTTCAAAACTAGCTGCTTTCTCTGGCATCATCAACACAGCCGTTACACACAAGTATACAATACATAAACTCATTTCCCATTGTCTCTACAGTACAATTTCCCACTTTCTCCATATCCTTTTTTTTCTACATTTCTCTCTTTTAACATTTTTGCATATTAGGAACAGAAAGAGAGAGAGAGAGAGAAACAGAAAAAGGAAAAAAAATAACTAGACAGGACGGATTCTTTTTCGGGTGGTTTATTTTTTATGCTTTATTCCATTTTTCGTGCCATTGTTCATTCGCCCATGTTCCCAATGAATATACTGAAAAAGAACAAACAAGAAAAAACTAAACAGTACACATACATACATGTATTTATACACACGGTATATCTCCATCATCATCATCATCATCATTTGTGGCAATATTACCTAGTTTAGTAGTAGTCATATAGCAGCAATAATAACAGCAACGACTTTAGTAACAAAAAAATGTTGAGACAAATATGTATGGTAATGTTTGCATTATCATGAACATTTTTTACAAATATTAAAACCATAACACAAGAGCTAAATAAATAAAGAAAATTAAAGAGTTTATGGCGTTTTTTTACCAAGCAATGACACGTATGTGTGTATACACATATCAATTTGTGTAGTCTCTCTCCCTCTTTCTCTCCTGCGTTTTCCCATGCTGTACACTTTACATGTGTGTATAAAAATATATACAAAGGACTTGTACAAATTGTCAGTATTTAAAAGTAATGGTACGTGTGTTTTTGTTCAAAGTAAGTACAAGTAGCAGGAGCTAGAGAAGAGGCAACAATTCAAAGCATCAGTTTTGCAAGTTGAATAAATAAAAAAATAAAATAGTCGGGATATGCATAGTCACTGCTGGGATGATGAGGATGATGATGATAGTGTTGCATCTTGAAAGATTGGCGAGCGGTTAAATTTTTTTAGAAAAAAAACCTTGGATAAAAAGCCAGATAAATAAGCCAATTTTTTTCTTTTCTCCTCCTGTTCTTCTTATTCTTCTTCGTCTTCTTTTTTTCTATTCTTCGTTTTTCTCTAGTATCACATTTTCTTAGAAAATAATATAAATATACGGTGAAAAAGTGTACGGATGGAGCCAAAGTTGCAATCGATATCTGCTGCGTGGAATGAAGCCGAGGAGAAAAGATGAGGCAGAGAAAGAGAGTAGCAAGTAGTAGGAGTAAGCAAAAGGAAAGGAGCAGCAGCGAAAGCACAAGCATTCGAGAGAGTAGAAGAGCAAAGGCTACTGCCACCGATGCGTCTGTCGATATGCTTCGTTTTCTCACACAAAAAGTCTTTACCATCCCTGTCTTTTCCTTTTACTTTCTTTCTTTTCCCTTTCCTTCTGCTTTCCTTTCTTTCTCCCTCTCTCCAATGTGTATGCAAAGAGAAAGAGAGACACTTTCTCTCCCACTCACACACACATTGAGAAGGCTGTGGAGACAGAGGAGAGGGAAAGCCACGTTTTACCTTAATGCACAACTTGGGAACGACAAGAGGTAATGGTTGCGGGATGAGTAGTGAGGGAAAGCATGCTAAGCTCTTCTAAAGGTAATAATAACGTCTAAGCTTTTCTTTCTTTTTTTCCTTCTTCATTTTGAATTTTCAAAGAGAGTCAAGTTGAAAACGTGTAAAGATTTTCTCTCCTCTTAAAACACTGAATGTACGTCTGCCTATGAGTGTGTGTGTGTGTGTGTGTGTTTCTGGCAAGTATTTAAGTTTTTGTGTGCGTAGGTATATATATATATACGGTTTTATTTTTAAAAAAGTGCGCGTGATACTTACAAGTTAATACGTACACCTTTCTCTTTCCATTTTTATCTTTTCCACCTTCTCTACCTAAACTTATCTACATACTTTTATTTTCACAGGCAATTTTTTAAAGAAAGGTTTTCCTGACACATATGCCAACTTGCTGCTGTGACTCCAAGATGAAGGGATATTTTTAAGCTTGAAAAGAGTATAACAAACTGTACGCTGGTGCATGTGCAGACACGTCATTATTTTACTACGTATACTTAACTGTATGGGTAACTATCGTTCGACCTCTTGTGGTCTTTACTAGCTTCATTCAGCATTTTCTCCTCCTGCTGCTCTTTTTCTCTCTTTTTTTACTTTTACTTTTCATTTTCTCTCCTGCTCTCGTTTCCTCTCTTTTTACCTTTTTTTTATTCCGCTCTGCGCTAAATAGCAACAGGAAAGATGTGACAAAAGGAGTACCTAACACTAGGATATAGGAAAGTCGGAACGGAAAATGCAAAAAAAAGCGGCGGCATTAAGCGTTGTCTACCTACCGTTATGTATGGAGGGATAGGTGCATACAAAGTGCTCACTATATATTCAGTTCGTATATATTAAGTCAAGTCAACTTACTTAGAGAAGATGGTGGTGGCGATGATGAGTGCCGCTTCCATTATCATCACCACACGAGAAAAGTAAGTACTTTGTTGAATGCCTTCAACAACGACTCCACTTTACTACAGTAGAATGCAGTGTGACGAGGGAGATAAGCAACCAACCACTGCCACCAACCATACATACTCTACCACGACGGCAATCACCATCAAGCACCGCCACCACCAACATGTGACCCACCTATATAATCTACGGCAAATATTAGCACACTACTTTCACCTAAAAACCATCACCATCAGACATAAAAGATAGATAAAGTGTATGAGTGATTCTCTTCCTCTCTCCCTCTTTCTCTCCTTCATTTTTAGAACCACTGCCTTCTGTAAAGAGACCGCGTCAAACCAACCATCACCACCACCACCGCCGCCATCATCATCACCATCACCATTATAGTCAAACGTTGCACTGGCACTACATAAGCTTGTTATTAGGTATATTGCTTTTTTACTCTTATTGTTGTGGTGAGCACTAAAAATGACCACAAAGTCAGTCAGTCAGTATGCTCGCCCTTACATATGTGGACTTTCCCTATAATATACTGTCCGTGTGTATCTTTTTTTTCTCTTACTTGCCATTTTGACACAAAGCTAGTGTGCACACATATATATATATAACTTGTAATAATGGGATGATGGTATTGACAAAGGAAAAAAAGACAATGATGATGGATAGCAGAGAAGAAAAAGAGAAAGAAAAAAAACATCTTTTTTTTTGCTTTTTTTATTCTTCTCCAAAGAAATTGGCCTCACTTGTAATTTTCTTTCCTCTTTCTAATAACCTTGTGGAACAATATCGGATTACATGTATAGGATCATAAATATAAGTAGTCTTGTTAGTATGGTGGTGGTGGTCGTCGGTGGGGATGATGTTCAAAATTGGCGGGATAGAGAAGAGGGAATCCAGAGTGTACTTAATGGAATCAAGATTTGGACTGATGTTTATCATGATAAAAAAACCTTGTAGTGGATTGATTCATGCGGAAAAACTGTACTGATTTCTACTATCCGAAAAAAAAACTTTTCTGAGATATATTCCCCCTGTAATATCTTCAAACAAACTTACTTTGCAAATTTATTGAAGGATTCTGGATAATTTTTTTAGTAAATAAATAATACACATAAGCTTGTGTACTCGATGTTGAAAGAGGATAATAATAAGCCTACTTTCACATGAAAATGTATAATTAGGGATGAGTAGTAAATAATATGTTTTTGTTGTTGTTGCTGCTGCTGCTGCGTACGTTGTTGTTGTTGCTGTTGTTTGAAAAAGAAAAGTTTATACGTTGCTCGTCAGCATTATTATTTTTATTATTATTATGTTTAGTAGAAAGTCATTTCTGGAAACACTAAAGTAGCAGTTAGTTGAATCCATAGTGGCCTCTCTCTTTCTCCAGCTTGCTTACTTAAAAGTGGCCAATAAGTAGTTTCTTTTCTCATTTAGCATCTAACCTCTCTCTGCCTGCTGCTGGAAAATTAATGACTTGGGTTAGCAGACAAGATACAAGATCAACCGACCAACCCGTCTCAGTAACAACACAGACACACACACACACACTCAGTCATACTTAACTTTCTTAATATTATACAACCATGTCATAATATGTATATACACCTTTGCCAAAAAATATATATTTTCCAAGACAAGTAAATAATTAGTTGCACATGATACCACCATACTAGTGGTAGTTGTAGTGCCGCCATCATCATCATCATCGTTAGCATCAAGACTTATACTTCTTTTTTTCTGCACATTCCACTTCAGTACATTATGCCACAAGAGAGAAGTAGTAGCTTCTTGCCGAGTTCATTTCACTTTCTCCCAAGCCCCATTTTCTACAACATGCTCGTTTCAAAGAAAACTCACAGCAATAAAGAGAGAGAGAGAGAGAGAGAAAGTCTGTTCATTTAGAGTCTTGTTTCTGTTTACTCAAGACAAACCACCTTGTGTAATAATTGAAAAGCAACTAGGCCATTCCGATTGGATGACCATCTTTTGAAGTTGACGATGATGACACAATTGCTAAAAGCTATACGTGCATATTGTACCTTCTCCATTCTTTCTGCTTCTTCTTCTACACACACACCACTTTGCGACGATGACAAGCGAAAAGGAGAACAGCAATCTGTTTCAAGTTGAAAATCAGTGACAGCGTACAATGTAATCTAGAGACGTGTGCACGTTTGCATGGAATGAATGGCAAACTGCGTAATGTGACGTTGTGGAAATTATTATTAGTATTGTTATTATTATTATTGCGAGGACAAAACATTTGAATCCCACACACGCATACAAATTATTATTACCAAACATTTGTTATGCGCTTTTTTGTGCTGTGGCGTGTACGTACACTGCTGCTGCTGCTCTGTTGTATTGTGTACATAATTTTTCTCTCCATTTCCTTCGTTTTTTCTTCTTCTTCTTATTTTTTTCCTTTTTTACACTTGACACAATTTAGAAAGGATTATAGGATCACATAAGCATATCATCAAGATTTATGTGGATCAGCAGAAGGTGTGAGTAAAAGGCTTAACATGTCTTTTTTCCGACTCCATTATTTTCCCATTTTCTTCTATTTCGATACACTTTATTTTGTTCTAGCTCACAGCGGCAGCGGCAACAGCAGAAGCACAATATTTTCTGCTAGCCATTTATTCTCCTTCTCGAAACTTGAGAGGGAGACAGTCAGACAGAAAGAGATAGACTGGATTGTTATATGTACTACTGCTACTACTACTTCCACCACTGCCACCACTACAATACATGGCTATTGTATACTAATGTGTCGCTCGTGTCTACTCATCCGCAATTGTGTGTAGAGGAGGAAAATGGAAAAAGAAGTCATCCTAATACAATGATCATGTGAAAGGGAAAATGCTGCTTGGGCAATGGCCAGGAAAACGTCAACAGAGATTTGCACGCCAACTCATGTTACCAGCGTTACACACACACACACACTTGTATTCCCACTACGAGTGGATTTTCTTTCCGTCGACAAAATGGAAACAGCTTATGTAATAATAATAATAACAATAATATATACATGTAAAACGGAGAAAAATAATGATTATAATAATATGTATTTTCTCCATGTCAACTCCAACTTTCTCTTCTTTCCGTTTGTTTGTTTGCTTGCTCTCATTTTTTTCCTCTAGCCAGTTCATTTTTTAAATACTAAAACACGTATGTATGCATATTTATTACCTATCTGTACTTAAACAAGCGCAATGGAGTATATGTGCCTACTATACTATAGTGCGCTTGACTCCTTTTGTTTTCATTTTTTTTGTAAACTGAGTTAAACCAGCCAACCGACAAAAAATCAAATTTACATGGCCAAATGTATGTATCGGGCCTCTCTCTCTCTCTATTCAAGTGCATTTTATTGCGGCTAATTATCCCTGTGTAATTGTGTACATTTTCTGGGTAATCGTTATTACCCTGCCATTTGATTTTATTAAATGCTTTAAAATGTACAAGACGATAAACAGTGAGAGAGAGAGAGGGAGAGTAAGAGAGAAAAAGAGAAAGCAAATTTATAATACAATGAACTGGTTCCGTTTCTGCTGCTGTGGTGTTCCCCATTTTTATATGTTATGAGGACGGAACACGCCTTCTGGTTTACATACGACAGTGTGCACATTTGGGAATGAAATATTGCTATATATCCAAGTCAGCAGCAACATACGAGTATACCAACATATACATTCATACACCATGTAGGTGGTCATCGATCATAATCATGTTTACGTTTCACACTTTTGTGAACTCCAACATTTTTCTTTGCTAATCCATATCACATTGTAGCAGCAAATATAATTAATTAATGCTCTCAACAGCCGCATTAATTTATTAATGCNCTCTCAACAGCCGCATTAATTTATTAATGCACGCCCCAAAAATCAACGGAGCTGTTAAATTTCTTAATAATTAAGATAAAATTTTATTGTGATTTTTTACCATGACAACTGCAGTGGTCACGAAATAATAATAGTATTATTACACCCGTTGAGAAGATTCAGCTTTAAAGCCTTTTCTCAAACTTGTTATTTCCTTTATAAAAATGACAATGCAGCATGTAAAGCTGTTTTGCAAATTTGTATTTTTTCTCTCTTCTCTTTTTATTTCCAAGTGTGCAATTTCTTTCTTTTGTAAATCTAACCCACACCCACCCGCATGCATGTCAACCTGTGCTACTTGTATTTCTACCTTCATTTTTTTTAAGAAAAAAAGTTTACAAATTGATGTTGACTTGTTTCCAAGAAGAATAAAGATTACCATTAAGGAACAATAGAAGCAACCGCCCATCACCAACACTACTTCTACCACCCCATCATCATTACATACACAGTAAAAAAATGTAAAAAAGTAAATAAATAAATAAATACATCAAAAATGAAAAACCAACATTTCTTTTATTACTGACACATCTGAAATTTATTGAACATCCGGAAAGTCGGTAAAGGACATTTGTCTTGTTTTCCTTTACCAAAATACTCGTATATCTATTTTATATAGGTAAACGTGATCCAAGTAGAGAAAGAAAGAGAGAGACATACACACACACACACATGAATTCACATACCACACAACAATTGACGTGTTGTTAGCTCTCTCTCTCTCTCTCTCTCTCTTTTATTGAATAATATTGAATTGGAACTTATATAACATTTCTTTTCAACATCATCACTGCTGCCATCAGCCTCTTCTTTTTTTCTTCAATTCTCTCCTTTCCTCTTTTTTTATATTTTTCCCTCCCTATCCCTTATTCCTTCTAGTAGTATGTATTCGTTTTAACGGTGACGACAACAACGACGATGATGATGATGACGGAGGTCTTGCAAGTTATCAATCCTTGTATGTCATGTACGTGTCAGAATGGAAGAGAAGGGTGGAAAAATGCTGATAAATAGAAGTAATCGAACAATAGAATTGAGAAAAAATCTTGGGAGACATGGCACTGTCTCTTTTCATTGCTTTAGACAAACACACAAGACCTTCTTTGCTGCCTTCTTCTTCTTCTTCTGCTTCCTTTTTCTCTTTGTACTATTGTACTACACATGGTTTATAAAGCGTTCTGCTTCTTCTTCTCTTTTTCTACACAATTGTCTCGTTTGAAAATACAAAGACTATTGCTATTATTATTATTATTATTGCGTATAAAATTATACGTGTGGGATTTATATACACACTTACATCAACCACCACCTATATACATACCTGATGCTTACTTGTGTGCTGTGTTGTGTGTGCAAACGGGGGTACTACTATTATTATTATTGCATTTATGTAGGTAGTCACATGATATCTTTTTTGAGGAGATTTTTTTTCGGTAGCGAGTGTTGTTAGCTAAATAAATGAATGAATGTATGTATGCACTGTGTATTGTGGAGGAAGAGAAAGAAAAAAAGGGAGGAAAAAAGCTGAGAGAAGAAGAAGAAGAAGCCTTTCTTCTGATTTAGACAACAAAGGATGCGGTAAAAATGTTTTCGTTTTCTTTTTTCTCTGATGCTCTCCTCAACTTTCGCATCATCGTCAGTCAGCCAGTAAACGAGAGAGAGAGAGAGACATGCATATTATATTATTATTATTGTTGTTATTGTTAATACTATTATTATTCTTGTTATTATTAATATTGAATGTATACGTACTTTTTTGACATATAATACGGCTCCATTTCAGTAAAGAGTGTTTGCCCAGGTTTCATCATCATATGGAGCAAGTGTGTGTTGCTTGAAGGTAGACATAAGGACAGATGATGATTGCGTCCTCAATTCATTTTTGTGGTAGAGTGCGTACTAGTTACTGTGGTTATAAAGACGTTTGCAGTACAACTGCGCGAAAATAAACATGTATTACAGTCTGTTTTCTGTATTTCTACAACTGCTACGTCTCTACTGCTGCAATTGGTGGTTATTTTTTTATCCAAGAAAGATTCATCACCTGACTTTGACTTAATCTATTGTTTCCATGTAGTTGGATCAGTTGGCTTAGATTTTGTATAAAACAAAATTCTACGAAGGACTACAATGTTTCTAAATTTTAGAGCGTACAAATTTTTTTTTAAAGTTATGGTAATTATTTATTAAAAAGAGTTATGTAAGTTAGTTAATGCATATATAAAGATAGTACATTTTTATGCATAACATACATGAAATTTTTTTTCCGGAATTTCTTCTTGGAAGGACATGTCAGCATTGAAAATGACAAGTTGAATAGAAGAACATCGTTTTTGCATTTTAAAATGAATATTTGAATATGACAGTGAATATGACATTTGAATACGTGAGAAAAAAAATGAACAAGAAAAAAAGAAGAAATTTTTTTAATGAAGATAAATGACGAATCACTCGGGACTCAAAAATTGCTCCCAACACATCACATCACATATAATGCTACGCTCATACGAGTACGTGTTATACGAATAAAATTAAGGTATTTATGTTCATTCTTCGTGCCCGTTTATTATCACCACCACCATTACTACTACTACTACTACCACTACAAACTTACTTTTTTCCACTACAGCAACCATTTCCTTCTTTGTGGCTTTTTTATCTGAAAGGAAAGAAATTATGAGTGCAGCAATCCTATACTTTTATTTCTTCGATGAGCAAGTAACCTAGCAACTATATGGCACTCGTGGCGTGCAGTACCAAACGTTTTTTTATTATATTTTTTTTGTTCCACCTAGAAAAAAAAGATAGAGAAAAGAGAAAATACAATTGTCCAAAGACTTTCCATCTCTTTCTCGTTTCTCCTTTCGCTTCAGTAAATATATATATATATATATGTTCTTTTTATTCTCGGCTCTTTTCAAGTCTTTCTCTTTTTTTTCTCTCTCTCCCTTACACACACTCCACTCAACTCACTCACCGTATTTAATACCATTAAATTTGTTATGGGAATGTGGTGGTATGTAGAGAAAAAAAGAACAAGAGTTTTATATAAGATATATATATATATTTGCTTGCTCACAGAAAATGCCGAAATGGCGTAAAAGACGTAATGGAATGCTATGTAACTTTTAGCTAAGTACTTGGTTTGACGACTATTATCATCATCGTGGTCGTCGTCGTTTTGTCCATGGTGTACTTACACACTTACACACACACCACACAGATGCTTCCATTTCCCGTTTGTCCGCTTTCGTTTTCTTCTTCTGCTTAAAATAATTACAATGCTTTAATATACACTTTTGGAGTGAAAAAAACGTATTATTTTTTTTCCTTTTAGTATTGACATTGTTTTTTTTTGGTACTCTCTCCATCTTTTAGTTGTAGTTAAGTAGCTATAAATATAAGTAGTAGTGGTAGTGGTAGCAGTAGTCATAGGGAAGTTTGTATACCTTTTATTCGTGCACACTAGCTCATTGTCTTTTGTCCCTTTCCTCGGTTTTAATTGCTTTTTATGAACATATAAAAAGCATAGAGGCGCTTTTATTTGCTAATTATATTTTTTGTATGACATAAAGCAAAGGCGAGTTCATGCTTAATTTTTTACTGAGTTGCGCCAAAAGTCATGCAACTTGGATATCCATTTAAATATATTTTTTCTGGAATGTTATGCACTAAGCAACCACTGTCCTCGAATAATTTATACCTTTTCCTTGAAACTGCAACGCAACTGCATTGAAAACAAATAGTGTGTGTGTGCAGGTGACAAGCCCAACTGTTAAAATAATTAATGAGTTGATAGCATTACAATGTGGCAGACTTGCGAAAAAAAATAATTATAAAAAATAGATCACTACACCACGATGTAATGCCGAACAGGCAAAAAAATTAGTTGTTGGTGTGTTTGTGGTAAGGATGGTGATTTTATTTCGTCCCGTTTTGAATTTCAGGAAAAAAGACGTCATCAAACATAATAAAATTTATTGCTAATGCTCTGTTTGTAACAGGGAACAGTAGTATAGCATGACCGTGGTTGTAGTAGTAGTGGCGTCGTCGGTATCGGTGGCGACAACAACGACAACGACGACACAACAGTGATAAAGGAAGTATAGCATGAATGATGATGTTGATCCCTGCACTCGCTGCGAAATCCAGAATGGTGGGAAAACAATGATTCTCTGTAGTACACAGCCACACACATACACGGATACATTCATACATACACAGACATACATAGGTATATACATAGATACAAGGCCGTACAAAAGACGGATAATGGTTTTAATTGGTAAATGGTTTTATTTGATGAGGCTTCCCATTACATACAATTGATGGCAGGCAGCAGCAAAAGCTGACAAGAGAGAGAGAGAGAAAGAAAGAAAGAGGGAAAGCGAAACACACAAACAGAAGTAGCAACAGCAGCAGTACAACATCAAGAATGTCCAGTAGAAGGACTACTACACCAACTACTGCTACTCATCTTCATTTATTTATCATCATCGTCTATCACATTAAAAGTAGGTAACAAGGATGCGATGTTGTTGTTGTTGATGATGATGACGATGATGATAATGATGACGAGCTATACAATAACATCAAGTAGTAGTTGTATTATATAGACTTGAACAGCTCCTCTGTTGCAGTTCTCTCAAACGAGAGATGAGAGTTGGAACAACTTGAGAGAGGGAAAGCGAGAGAAAGAGAGAGATGAAAAAAAAGAGAGTCTGAATGTGTGTATGTATGTGTGTGTGTAGTAGATGTTTCCAGAATGATAGATGAGGGTATGGGTAAATGGATACGGACGGCGTGTTGTTGTCGGTGAAATTCCTCTGTTGTAGTAGAAGATGTAGAGTTACAGCCTTTCTCTCTCTCTCTCGGAAAGTCTGACTGCAAGCCTGTTTTCAACTTGTAAAGTACATCTCTCTTCAATTCCCGTAAAAACCTTCTATACACACTCTCTACCGCACTAGCAGCAGCAGCAGCAGCACCACTGCCGCCACCAATCTATCTACCTAGTTGCTACAAAGATATGAAGGTATGTATATTACTCCCAGAGAAAGTGTATAAAGAAATATATTATTATGGCCTCATGATCATCTATCATGTGTAAAGTATGTATAGACATACAAATGTTTTTTTTTAAATGGGGGCGATATAAGAATAGGGTGCTGCCCTACTACTGTGGGACTACAAATGCGTCTACTACTCTCTTCTCCATGAATGTATGTACACTTGCTTCTCAGCTTCAATTTCAGTTACAGCTGGCTTTTGCCAACGGAGAAATATACCTCTGCACTGGAAACGCTCCACATGCTCACACAATAATACTATACCCAGAGTGGGGATTACAATATGAAAAAAATGTATAACAGCTACTTAGAGATGTGTGCAACGGAACTTGAAATTTCTAGTTTAAAAAATGCCCTCTCCGAGTTTTGCTGGGATTGTAAGCCTGTATATTAGACTTAGGTAGACTACATCTGGATAAAATCAAAATTACCAAAATATCTGCTGCTCCACCGGTTCGAAAAATGTAGTTTCGAAGCAATTTTATCTGGCTTAAAGCAATATTCGTACTTTCAAAAAAATATTTGATACTTTCTTCACATTTAAATTAATCATCTGTCAATAATACGGGCTTCCGTTAAGCTTAAATCACAGCGACTTACTGGCACTAAAGTACTACCAGGTTTTCAAAAGGAAGATTGGGGGTACTTAGAAGATGGCTCAGAATGCACACCTCTAACTAGCAACATCAGTCAGCAGCCCCACAGCGCTTTTTTCTCCTATTTTTTTTCTCTCTCTCACTCTCTTTTTACATTACCTATTTTTTTCCTCTACTACACATCTTTACCACCATCAGCACTGCCATACATATATACTGCATATAGATAGATGGAAGATGTGAAGTTAAAAAAGGAGTGAGACAGATGGAATAAAAAATGGATTATAGAGAAAGAGAAAGAGAGAGAGAGAGAGGAAAAAAGGAAGAAATAAAAGTTGGTCATGTTTTTGCTACTGTCTTTCTTTCCTCCGTTTTTCTTCTCCTTTTTCCCCGTGTATACACATCAAACCAAACCAACTGAAGCAGCTATAAGTAAATAGACATCTACTTCACCTGTTTTCTATTGGCTCGTTTCTCTTTTAGCTACTACTACCATTACTACTTTTACTACAAAGCCAAAAGTGTGTATCTGTGTGTGTGCCTTTCTTTTCTGTCTACAAAGCCTTGAAAAAATAAACGCAGAAAAGTGGTATAGATTCCACATTCTTGTTATCCAGGAAATGATGAGTAAGGAACTTGCCCCCGCTCTTTTTTTCTTCTTCTTCTATCACAGCTACTACTACTACTACTTACTGCCATTGTATCTCTTGACGCTTGCCTTACTCTCTTTCTCTGACTCTCTCTCTCTCTCTTCTTCGTCTTCTTTTTTTCTATCAACGCGTGAAACCAGGCATGGGAGATCTGCTTTTACTTACGGTTGAAATGAAAAGCTACACTGTTATCATCCGTATGAATCTATCGAGGGAAAAGAAATAAAAAAAGAAGAAGCCTTACTTGGGGAACCAGTTGAGAGATTTTTTAACAAGACAAGAGAAAAGAGAGAGATATGGAACCGGAGAAGAAAATACCTGTGCTTTACTACTTTACTTTGGAATGCATGCGCTAATAAAAAATGTACAAAATGCAAAATAGCTCTGCTACACGCATTCTCACAGCAAATCATGAAATTGTTGTGAAGTCCGTGTAGACGTGCATATTACTATTATTATAAGAGAGTATAAAAAACGGAGATTATTATACGAGTGGGTCGCACACAAACATAGATACATACACACACCACGACAATGGAGAGCCACGTTTTTATTTTATTTTATTTTTATTATTTTCAATGAGAGGAAAGTACAGGAAGGAACTTTGATAGAGAGGCAGCTCAGAAAAAGGAAAGCTTTGGCATTATTATATGTACATAATTAAGCGCATATCTATAAAAATATATCTGGAGAGGAATTCTATTATGTAAAAAATGGTAAAAATTTTTTTTTTCTTCTATGAACCAAGTTCGCTGAAGGAAAACGCCCTCGAAAAAAAAAGAAAAAAGATTTCATCACACACGAAAGCATTTTATGTAAGTATAATAATGCAAAGTATGTAATAGAAGGATGGGAAAAAATAGAAATGGGAAAAAAAGAGAGAAAAGCTGAAAGAGTCACAGGACCACAGCAGCTACCACATTTTCACTCGGCGCCACATACATACACACACACACACATATGCATATACATCTATAAATATATAGACACTTTTTTCTTTCTTTCTTGCATCCTATTTCTGCTGCCTCTCATCCTCATCATCATCATCGTCGTCGTCATTCTCATTGCATTGCAGCAGGAAAAATTCACGTATTTTCCACGTTTCACTATTTCTCTCTCCTTTATTCCACTTTTTTTCTACATTTTCATTTCCTTTCGGTGCTGCTGTTGGTGATGGTGTCGTTGTAGTAGTAGTCGTTGTTCTCTGTTGTTGCTGTTGCCAGCATTATCATCACCATCATCATCATCATCGCGAGCATCTATACCACCTCCACTCTCCACTACTGATTCTCCTTTGCTGCGGTGTTCTCACTTTTTCAAACTTGTTCTTCAACGCTGCTTCAAGTAGTGGTTGTTCAATAGCAGCGGCGGCAGCAGCAGCATCAAGCGTTTTGCTCTCTTCTGCCATTAGGTTTCCATCTACAACAAGGGGAGAAAGAGACATATTCCTCCTCTTGTGAATCTCACTCTTTTTCTCTCTGTCTGTCTCCCTGTGTGTGTGTCTCTTTCTCTCTATATATTTTTCTAATGTTACTCTTATTCTTCAACCCGGTACGGTGCCCATTGACCCTCCAGTTGAAGAAAAAGTCCCTTGGGATCAACATCCCGCTTGCCCTGGGTGTCAGTCTTGAATCGCCTTTTTCTTCTTGTTTGTTCTCCTCCTCGTCGTCGTCCTCTTCTTCTTCTGCTTCTTGCTCTTCTGCTGCTGCTGCTCTTGTGAAAAGATCACACAGCACTACACAACACAAAAAATAAATATACTTACATCACATCTTTATCCATTTATATGTCCGCTCATCTCTTCCCACTCAAAACTCACAAGCAGCAGTCAAGCAGTCAGAAGAACACACAACTCATACGAAGACAGGCAGAAAAAGAAAGAGAGAGTCTGCTGAAGCGACCCTTCTTCTTCTTCTTCTTATTCTACTTGTTCGTCCTCGTCGTCGACGCTTTCTCTTGTTGTTCCTGTTTCATCCATACTTTTACTTCAGTCATAAACCAGCTACCAGAGAGGAAACGTTCCTGACGAGAAAACTGAATAAAAATGGGCGAAGAAAGAAATGTATTGCCTAGATGCATTTTTTTCTCAAGCTCAAGCAAGTAAAGTAGCAACAAGAAAAATAGTGAAATGAAAGTGTCTTGTTTTAGTAATAAAAAGACAAAAAAAAATTACTCAAATATAAAAATTAAGAAAAATACACAAACTTTTACTTTCTCTCTTTCTCCTTCTTTCTAAGCCTGCAATTATTCTTGCTCTGATTGTTGATCATACTTTATTTCCTCTTATCTTCCAATTGTCACTCTTGGGAAAAGGAAATACATCAAAGTTGCCATTTTTTTCTACTGCCGTCTAAAAAATACTCTTTTTTATCTTCCTTAAGGCTGCTGTTGTACTTGTTATTGTATAGTTTGGAAAAGAAAAAGAAAGTTTTTTTCTTGTTTCTTCGACCTCCAAACTTGTGTTTCAAATTGCAACAAGAGAAATAGTTATAAACAGAGATTTTTTTTCCATTTCCATCCACTTCATCTTCGTCATCATCATCACAATCATCTAGTTCATCAAAATGTTTTCTTTTCAATTTGACTATTGCAATAGAAAACTATGCAGTTATTAGTATTATTATTATTATTATTCCATTTCACAACAGCAAGCAACAACATCGCATAAGCAGCAGTAAAGGCAGCGGCAGTAGCAACAGCAGCAATAAAAACTCTGACGGGCTTTTTAAGCGCATTATTGCCGTGCTGGAATGAGAGAAAAAATGCCAGTTTCTTGCCAAAGCTGCACGTGCCTCAAACACGGAACGTTATTCTTGTTGCAACTTCCACTTCTACTACTTGTGTTATCACGACAGCCATGACTTGAGCTAGTTGCATGATATCATCATCGTTGTTGTCGTGGTCTTGTAGAAACAAAATTCCAAATTTTTCTACCATCATCACAATAAATTCCATTGGCAGTTGATTTGAAAAACCTAAAATTTATTTAATAAATAAAAAAAAATTTAAAAATAATTCTAATATTAAAATAAATACATACCATGCTTCATTTCTTTCATCTTTCTGGTGGCGGTGCCTTCTTTTTTTGTGAATGTTACAAAAATCTATGAAAATCCATCTTCCACACAAAAAATAAAATAAAGTTGTTACTGATCAACTAAATCCTTTTTTTATTTTGCTGTTGTTTGTGATAAAAAATATGCTTTTACTACAATGTCGGCGTCTTTAGCAAAAATGAAGAAGTACAAGAAGATGAGAGTTGTGACTCGCTTTGAAAACTACCGACGAATTTTGTGTTTAATTCTGTTGTGTTCTCGTTTCGACTCAGGCTCCACAGGGAATCCGGATGCGAAGCGGTTGTACGATGATCTCCTCTCCAATTACAACAAACTTGTGCGCCCTGTTGTCAACGTTACTGATGCACTCACTGTCAAGATTAAGCTCAAGCTGTCACAGCTCATAGACGTGGTAAGTGAAATAATAATGCTAAAATAATGCAATAATATTTTTTGTGCTCACTATACTTCTCCCATCCAATAATACTCCATCAAGCTGCAGTCGGCTTACGTACATTTGTAACTTTGTATACGCAAAATAACGAGGAATTAAAATCTACACGAGGCATTTTATAACTTAGAATAAAAAAAATAAAAATACGCGCATACATACATAGTTAATCCTCCGACGACACTCGTTACTTTTTTTTGGGGAAACTGGCGCACTTCAAAAGAATTTCCATAATTATGCTGCCTTTCAGCGTCACTCAAATCTTTATGCAAACCACTTTCCATCTTATCAGTTTTATCACCTCACCTCACAGCAGTCTCTTCTCTCTCTCTCTCTCTCTTTATTATTATTATTATTATTAAGGTGCGAATGCAATTATTCACCTTTTTGTGAATTCTTGTGTCTGTCCGTCTGTCTGTCAGTAAAGGAGGTAATTCATAACTATAGAAACCTATTCAAATTTTGTTGGTCCCAATGGAATATTAGTAAGATTTTGAATTACCAGGTTTAGTGGAAACGGTTAAATACCGTTGTAACAACTTCAAATTTTTGCTACTGGTGTTCGCACCTTTTCTATATTAAGTGAGATTTGGTTTATTATTATTATTATATTTTAGTCAAAGTAGAGACCACCATCGAGGTAAATCTTCATCTTGAAAGGGAAGAAAGAATACTTGCTGTTATTATTATTATTACTATGCCCCCTTCTAATTTACTTTCTAACCGACAGGATGTAAGTTCATTTTGTACAGGAAATACCTGCAGCCTCAACACATCCTTCTAAAAAGTGTCTTCCCTCCATTTCCTTTCTCTCGTTTTACCTGACACGCTGCTCGTGGAAGTATGCTCGAACGAAGTAACATTCTTATGCATATTACATTATGCACACGAGCACTTGACTCTAACTGTTACGTGTTATTACATTTATTATTATTATTATTATTAAACTTTTTTTAAACAACTTCTTCGTCGTAATTCTGCTTTAGGTTATATATTATGATTTATGTAAAGCTAGCTAAAAGAATTTTACTTTTCCCCTTTCTCTTTCTCTCTCTCTCTCTCTTTCCACTTAACGACTTTTTTCTTTGTACATAAATGTACACGTAATATTATAAAATATTTTAGAAAGCAGTTCAATAGAGAAAAAGGGTCTAGTCAAGGTTCTCATCATGATTATGATGGCATGCTACTGCCGTATACTGCCCTCCATATCGTCTCTTACCAAAACATGTTAAAAACATCACTCACTCACTTTCTCTTTTTGCCCTTCCTTCTTTTTTCTCCTGCTGCTTTTCTCTCTCTCTCTCTCTCTCTCTCTTTTCCTGAGACTTTTTTCAGCTTTTGCTGGCTGGTGATCTGATGAATTTTAATGCTTATTATGAGTAAAGTATGCATTGCCCTTATGGTAGCAGTAATAGTAGAACTAAGTTGGCATATATCACAAGCAGCAGTGTATGTATACCTGCTACAACCTTACCACATCACGTACTTACACCACCGCTGCCACCGCCAAGAGAAGAGAAAAGACGATCATTATCATGATGATGATCATTGGGAGTAGCAGTAGCAGCAGCAGTAGTAGTTTTAGAGACGTAGAGAACTGAGGTACAAGTTTTCTTGAACGACATGCAGAGCAAATAAAAACACCATAAAAATACATACCTACACAAAACAAGGGAGAAGCACAAGTAGCATGATGGGATGTCCGCTTCACTTTATTACTGATGAATGGGACATCTATATTAATAAGGATCTTCCAGTATATTTAAGTAAGCATGGCCATGGCAACAATTTCTACATTATTCAGGGGCTTCTTTCTACTCCTTCCTTCCTACCTACCACCTACCTACCCACCAACCTACCTACCTATCTACCATTGCCCTCACCATATTGCTCCTTTAAACAGCAGCATTTATAGTACTCCTGGTGCGGCAGTAAGCAAAAAGTGATGTACAATGTGGAGTGTGGAATTTTTTATAACCTGCTTTAATAGTTAAACCATCATGACTGCCGTGTGTACTACCAAGCATCATAATCATCATCATCATCATCGCCATCATGGACATCAAAGAGGATTTTAATCTGAGAGTACTTTACTAACTATTTTATTATTTCGTAGCACTTGAACAACTACTCCTTCTTCTTTTTTTCTTTTTCTTCTTCTTTGCATTCCCATCAACTCAAAAATTTACCCGCATGTTCACAAACTCTCTTTTTTTCACACTGGCAGAAAATGGGCCTTGAAGATGTTCAAATGGACACATAACAAACCGACTGACACGACTAAACAATCAGTCAAGTCTACTCCATATTATGTAATATGCAACCCTTCCTTTTTTTCTTCTGCTATGCAAAGTGTGTGTATGTGTGTGTGTTTTTTTATATTCTGTTTGGTGAAATATTCTGACGGGAAAACGGGTTTTTTTGGGTAGATGGTGGAGAAATGTGTTAAATTGATTTGTTTCTCAGTTTTATGTATCCCTGCTTTTTTGTTCCTTTTTATTAGTAGAGAAGCGTTGCGTATATATTTTTTTTTCTTTTCTTCTTTTGTTGCTAGACAGAATAACCAATGGCTAGTGCTGCTGACTTATGTAAATCGTACCGGGGATACATATGTATGTATACCTAATTAAATGAATATTTGAGTGATTCCGATATTTCACATGAGCGGAGCGGTTTTTCCAAGTGAAATGTAGTTTGTATTTTTTTTATTCTGCAATGATATTAGGCATAGGTACAGATTAGCTTGTGTTATTCGGGTGGAGATGACCAAACCCGTTTAGAATGTTGACTGGCATGTGCGAACACACGGCTTTCATTTTGTGAAGCAATCGTGGAAAATGTAGAGTGGGAAAAATAGCTGCGCTAAAAGCACCCTGGAATTTCACACATGGGTAAAGTGAGCAAATTTAGAGGAGAAACTAATGCGCTTTAAATTATGAAATATACCGAGATTGTATACGCAGAGTATAATAATAATGCACTCAAAGCGGCTAGCTACATGCATGCATATACACAACCCAAATAATTTATTTAGCACATGCTATGAAAATAAAACTGAAACGAGCATTGTTTTTTCTTTGCCTGCAGTCAAAATATTGATTATCGATATGCTCTAATTTGAGGGAGTTATGCCAACCTAAATTATCGCTAATACAAAATTATTAATTAGTTTAAAGTTAAAGAAATAACTTGTCTGTGTATCCAGCCAGTCTAGAAAAATACGACGTTTCTAAAAGAAAAAAAATATTGTGTATGCATTTCCAGCGTTTTCATGGGATTTCGTACTGATCCCAGTCAACTGCTCTGTACCCACCCTGTATTTGCTTTCTTTTGATATTACAATTTCGGTTTATTTTTCTTTCATGCTTATTATTTATTTATTGCTTACAATATTTGCATTGCATGAATATATGTTTACTTTTATGTTCTGACAACTCACTATACTGTACTCTCTTTCCTTGCCAACGGCACAATATGTGCTTCTTCCACAGCAAATAAAACACACACACGCAGATACATACAGTTTTATATTTTGTCCCTTCCCTTTTTATTTATGTAGCAACCCTCTCTCACAATCCATCTCTCTGTCACTACAATAATAACGTGTATTAGCTCTATGACATTTTCCTAATTTTCTCACAATCACCAGAGATTTCGCTTTCTTTCTCTCTCTCTCTCTCTCTCTCCTTTGCACACTCTGAATTCCCTTTTAACGTTACTGCTTCTGTGACAAATTCAAAAAGCATGTTGTGCCACTTTTTCCGTATATTGCTCAAGTGGGTATATTACAAATAAGTAGGGACATAAACAAACAAGGGACGACGGCAATGATAACATCGCTAATGCCATCAAAATATGTTGTACGAACAAAATTGACTTTTGCTAAAACTTTCAAACTAGCGCCTATCTCTCCTCTTTCCAATTTTCCATCTTTGCTCTGTACAGTTATAAATAACGTCCGGATGAAAAATTAAACGATTATAGTTTCTTTTTACTTTTTTTTTATTCCGGCATCAATTCACAACAAAAATGGCCATTTTGTTTACACTAAAAATAACTTTTTTTCTCGTATGTGTATGTTTGTGTGCTGTTGACTGATCAATAAAATTCTTGTGAAATTTTATATAAAAATGACAAAAAGTTGCACATTCCAGAGAGGGCCACATAAATCGTGAAAAAATATGTATATATGTATGGTATATATTTATAGAGCAAGATAAACGAAAAAAGTTTACCTTTTTTCAGTAACTACACTGCAGCAATAAATATAATAACAATAGTAATAATAATAGTAATCATATCATATATATCCGTACCACGTAGACTTTCCCAAACTGCATACTTTTTTTACAAATCAGTAGTAAAAAAACTAAAAGAGAAAAAAAAATATTGCCGATAATATTAGACATTAGACTGACCATTCCCTCGGGTAGAATCTATCTCAACCTGTATGAAGGAGAAAAAGTGTTTTAACAGACAAAATGATGCAGTGAAATGTTCTCCTGATAGATGTACAAGATAAGGATAATTCCATCCACCATTTTCCTGCTTTCACCATAAAAGCCAGCAAGCAGCAGTATGCAGCACTTATGCCATGTTTCCTTTTTATATCTTTGAAAGAAAAAAAATGTGTTTGAAAGAAAGCAGCAGCAATAGTAGTTGTACTACTTCCATTGAAGAAACTTTCACTCAACATCTCCGGTAATAAGAGTGAGTATACATATTCTGTTAAGATGCAAGCATTCACATTCTTTTCTCAAGTAACTTGTTGTAGCAGGCAGACCATTTCGAAAAGAAGAAAAGAAGGGAAAATAGAGAAGAAGAAGAAGACAAAGAGTTGCTGTTTCTCGAGGAGAAAAGTATATTTATGTACACAGAAAGAACGTAAGTAAGTAGTATACGTAAGCAACGCTCATAATAGCTATTATGGTCACTACTATGTACTTTATTATACTTTTTTATTATTGGAAACGTCCATTCTTTGCTACTGTTACGGAAAGCAAAAAAGTATTTACCATTCTGGTTTCTTCTCAACTCTCTCCACTTTTCTTTGCTTCCGCGATTTCTCTACCTTCTAGATCATCATCATCATCATCACTACTACTACAATATATTGTACAATATGGGCTGGCTAGATAGATAGGTAGGTATTTTAAGCAGTATTTTTTTCCTCCTTCGTTAACAACTGCTAGTTGTTATCTCAAAAAGCTCTGTACCATAAACTATTCATTGCTGTTCTTGCTTTCCCTCTCTCCCTCTCTCTGTCTCATGCACACAAATAGAAAGAAAACGGGGGAAAAATGTAAGTCGAAGGAAATATTTATTAGAAACACATCTTTAAAGTTTCACATACTTCTTGCTAGCAAGAAAAAAAGAAGGAGGGAGAGAGAGAGAGAGAGAGGTGTAATAACTACATCGTCATCGTGTGTCTACTTACCCAGTCATATAAAATAATAGCTGTCTACTACAACGAGAAAAACGGGAAAGAAAAGAGAGAGAAAAAAGGAGAGTAGTGGCAGTGGTTGTAGGAGGAGGAGGAGGAGTAGGAAAAAAAGAAGAAGGTTAGACTGTAGAAGAAAAGAATTGGTTGTTTCACTCGTCCTCTTCTTTGTCGTCGTCAGCAGTCCAGTGCACACTCATAGACTCCATATAAATATGTGTATGCATGTATGTATATATAGTTGTTGTAAAAATCGTAATAGTGGCACTACTACTAACAATAACAAGACCAGTGGCAGTGGTGGTGGTAGTAGTGGTAGTCGTAGCACTCTAGTTTAGTTACCACCACCAGCAAACAAAACGGCAGAACCAGTCAGAAAAGCAGATGCCTCCGCAAATTTTCCTTTTTATTTCTTTTATACTGGTAAAGACTGCTTAGCCAAGAAATGGCTTCGGCAATAAAATTCATGATTCTCTGCTTTTTATATATGTATATATACCTTGCTTCAACCGCCGTCACCACCACCGCCACCACCACCACAACAACTTATATGTCACCATAATATACTATCTAGATAAAAAAGGAGGAAAGGGAACGAGAAGAAGAAGAAGTACCTATGTGGAAATGTGTAGATAGCAGAAAGAAAAAATAATATATATGTAGTTCAGATCACCATCATTATCATCTTCATCACCACCGCCGCCGCCACGGCCACCGCAGCAGAAGTAGTAACAGCAGCAGTAGCAGCTACTGCTTTTTTTAGACTGGCTTTTTTTGTTTGTATGAATGTTTGTGTTCCTCTATCAACTTTTAGTTTACGAGGATTGAATGAATGTGTGTAGTAGAAGTGGACGTATATGAGCAAGTAGGTATCTATATGTAGCGTTTCTATAATAGATATAATGTGTTATTCTGAGTTGGTGACTGGAAATAAAAAAAGGGAAATTCATGTTCGATGATGTGATTTTAGTGCACGAGGTAAACTCCTTTTTTTCTTTCCTTTCTCCTTTCATTGCAACTTCCTCTCTTTCTCTCGTTCACACAACCATGCTTTTCATCATCAGTAACAATTTTCTGGGAAAGCATTAAGAGAAGTGGGATGAGAGCAGGTTGATTTTGTTTTGTGTGCGGTATAAACAAGCCTATAAAATGGCTGCAATGTGCCTTAAAGTGTCTCGTCGTATTACAATAATCGAAGTGTAGCTTTTTTCCACTCTGCCACTACTTCTGTCTCTCTACTGTTCCCGAATTCCACGCATCTGTGAGTCCTGTAGCATCATCATCAGCATCACAAATTCGTATATACCACTATCATCATCATCGTCATCTACCGCACCACCAGTGACTGTCGTCGCCTGAATCTCATCATGTACACACCTTCTTTTGTTTAGGGAGAAAAAACAAAAAAAATATAAGAGAGAGAGAGAGAGAGACAAAGAGAGAGAAAAGAGAAGAAGAAAAAAATAGTTTAGCTTTAGCAATCGACAGACAGCAACCAAATATAAACTGCGTGCATTCTATTGTATTGATAATGCAAAAAAGTAATATTGCTACATCTGCTACTACTACTATTTCGTCTTCTACTTCTTCCACTACTGTGGAAAAAAGTACCTAAAAAGAAGAAGAGAAAGCTGGTTGAAGTGACAGTAGTAGTAGTAGCAGTGCCACAAAAAATATCTAACCGCTCATAGTTGTGCGCCACTTTCTCTTGTAAACCTGACTGAGTGAATGAGTGAGGCCCTTTTATTTACACAGCGACACAAACAAACAGCAGATGTTATTCAGGCGGCAGAACACTACACAATCTACTTTCCCTAGAATACCCAAAGATGGGAGAGAAAATGGTATAACAAAGCCAAGTTACCCATCTCATCCTTCTCTCTCTCTCTCTCTCTCTCTCTCTCTGTATGGGTCATCATCAAATCAATGAAACTCATTTTCACAAAATGACTTTGGAAACAAGCAAAATGCTTTTAATATAAATTCAAACTGCTTGTATGCCTCTAAAATAATATAGCTATTAGCTATATATCGTCTATAATTGGGCAAGCCTTTCTCTTTTTTCTCTTCTCTTTCTTCTTTTCTTTTATTTTTTTCAAAAAGAAAAAGCATTTATTGCGATGGTAATATAGTGATAATGAAGTAGTTTGACTTGGGATAGATATGTGGATAATAATAATAATAGAGTAGTACCCGCACCCTCTCTAGCTTTCGGACGTTATCAAGCTTATTAATAAAAGCTAAACTATAGTTGCACCATATGCATGATGACAACTCCATTTTCCTCTTTTTACTTATGCTTTTTAATCTCATTTCGACTCTGCTTGAGACGTTCTCTTTTTTTGCTGTAGTGACTTTCAGAACTGCTACCATTTATCTTTATGTTTTTCTCTCTCTTTCTCTCTTGTTACGTCATGCTGCTTTCGGCATGCTGGTAAAGTAAGAAATTTGTGGAAAAGATTGCTGCGTGGGTTTTAGACTTTTTTTAAAAAAAAAGGAAAGAAAATGTATTACCACAGATTTATTTTCTTCACTTCAGCACGAGTAAACAGTTAAAAATGTGGAGTAAGTAGTTTGTAGAAATGTTTTGACTTTTGACCATTTAAATTAAATAGTAATATTGTGTAAACCAAGTTTTGAGAAAGGATGGCTCATATTACATAAATGTAATAGTATATATTATATTATTATTAATGTATTTTCTGTGCTAGGAGATAGTCTCTTTACAAGGGACAACACCGGAAGCACAACTTAACCACTTTTCGGTAGCTTGATGTACTTGTACAGAGAAATAAATGGCAAGATTTAAAAAACAGATTTTTCCCCTACGCGAAACTTGATCTTTTCAAAAAGCTAATAACTTTCATCATTTTAAAAGTTGCTTTGACTTGGTGTGCTCTCCCTTTCCATCCATCTCTTTCTTTCTTTCTTTCTTTCTCTCTCTCTCAGAGAGTACCCGTACCTTTCTTCAACTTATCTTTTAACTTGTGTTTACCTCTATACCAAGTGCTCTGTGTATCAGCAGATATGTATTATTCACAGAGCACTCTATGAAAATGGATTCGGGGTTTTCTAATGGAAATGGAAAGTTAAAACTTGGTTTTGAGACTTGGAGGTTATTTTCCTATTTGCAAGCCAAATAATAATAATAATAATAGTAATAATAATAATAATAATATCCAGTGTCATAAGCTCTTGTCGGCCTTTGGCAAAGGCATTAGAATCTTGGAAATTCCCTGATGATATCAACTAAATTGGCTCTTACGGTTGGCTAGAATACTGCTACTTACCTTTTCCTAAGAATAAAAAAAATGCTCCATGTATTTGTACCTGAAACACGGCAAACTCCTTCAGGAATCACATCTTCAACCAACCAACCAAAGCTTTTACGTATAAGTACACAGTCATGGATTAAAAAACACAATATATGCTTTTTTATAAGAAAATATAATCTTCTACTTTGCGAATATGAAATCGGCATCATCTTACAAAATCATGCTTAAAAATTCTGTTCATTGACTTTTCAGATAATATATGGCTTTTAACCTGAGTTGCAGAAAGTTTACAAAGAGCACAGGCAGACAGGCTTGTGCTTGAGCAGGCAACCGACAAAAGTATTACAAAAATAAAAATAAATAAATATTATCACGGTTCACCGTCATACGTTATATAATATTATATACATGCCTACCTACATACATTGTGCACGGTTACATTTCAATGATGATTATTTTTTTGGCACAAACTCAGCCAATGCAACCAATTTTGTTACGTTACGTGTATGTATGTGTGTGTACTATACAGAATATTTTTTGCATCTACGATTGTTAATACTGTGGAAGGGCTGCAAAAAATATAACAATCTGATGTTAGGTTGGTGCAAGAATATGGAGATTAAAATACTCCTTAGGGCTAAACTCTGATTATTTATGCGTATTGTTGTATATGTATATGTATACCTATGTATGTATATAGTTGAGTAGGTATAGAATATTTTGTTGAGTGCTTTCTTTTTTAGCAGATTTTTTACACTATCTTTTATCCATTTGAAAAGAATTTTTTTTACGAGAAAAGGAAAAAGTGTCTTGGGAGGGAGGCTGAGCAAACTGCTGCTGCTGCTAAAATGATTGCCTAGCCCACGCAATTAAAACTGACATTTTTAATGTCAAGCTTGAAACATGAGAGAAAGCTGTGTGGGGTAACAAAAGTGTATAAGCTTAAAGGAAAAAAAAGTTTAGAAACATAACAGGGGGTAGGAGGATTGTTCTTCTTATAC
Source organism: Sinhomidia bicolor (assembly GCA_027743785.1). Lineage (NCBI taxonomy): Eukaryota > Metazoa > Arthropoda > Collembola > Entomobryomorpha > Entomobryidae > Sinhomidia > Sinhomidia bicolor. The sequence continues at coordinate 23,696 of JAHZMT010000605.1, read as the reverse complement.
AAGGTGGCAAAGAATACAGGACAGTTTACTGGTTTCACAATGTTTGTCTGTCCGTCTGCTTGTTAATTTTGTTCAAATTCTTCTTCCTCAGCAATGGGCTGCGATTGACTAAACTTATTTAAATTCATGCATGGTAGCTAAGTGAACCAATGGGATTTGTCCAAAATTGTGTCCAATGCCGATAGACTACTAAACCCCTTCGTCACTTTGCTATTTTGATGCCTTACGAGTTTTATTATTATTATTATTATACATTTTGCTTCCCATAAACTGTCTGATATAGAAAGAGAACACAAGTAGAATTCTACAAAGCTGGGAAAAAGTTTTTTTTCACTGACTGAGTTCAATTCTTTGCCATGCTCAGTCTCTTATTTACCTAGTGAATATAATTGGAACAGTTTTTAATGAATGATCAACGAGGAACAGGAGGGGATCAACCAATTAATTCATTGTGAAGATGTGTGCATCTGCATACAAATCCCGAATTTGAGAAATAACCAGGCCTCTTTATTGGATCATATTTTTCTCTCTCTTCGAAATCATCCTCTTCTTTACATTGAGTAATTTTACTGCCACTGCACCACAATAAATTAAATGATTCTATGTAGCCATAGACAGGAGTAGCGGCAGCAGTGCTACGTGACTCTAGAGAGAAGTGGCATGATTTTGTGTTTTGAACTTTACTTCCAACTTTCAAATAATACCCTAAAGTTTCCTTTTATTCATCTTACCTGTTTCACTATAGTTGTAACTTGGCTTTCCTCTTTTTTTCAAAAAAAAAAACATTTGATAGGGTCATTAATGAACTGCTCAATTTTTTGTAAACTGCTAGTCAAGTACCTAGATAGATGCTCTTACAGTAGCATGCCTGCCTGCCTTTTGGCGTATTTCTACCAACCAAGCTATCATCCTTTATTTCCAAGGATCTATAAATGAACAAAAAAGGAAACGAGCAGCTTCATTTATCCGAACGAACGTGTATTTTTTTTTCTTTTGAAAATTGAAAACGATTCTTAAGCGTGCGGTAAATATTTATTTGCCCCAAGAATAACATGGATAACAAGTACCTACACCCAAACATTATTCCACTCACGTTTATTCAATTATATTGAAAAAAAATAATATTTACGCGAGTGTTATTTGGTCTTTATTTCTTGGTTTATTGCGTTTATCTAACTTGCATTATATTACTAGCATTATTGCTGGCTGACAAAGAAAACATTTTTTTATAAAATCTAATTCATACATACATACCTATTTACTTTTGAAGAGAGTATCTATGTTTTTTTATCATAAAACAAATACAAAGCAGATGCGTATTATGCTTCCAATATTTATCTCGTTTTATGTGACCTGCCTGAAAACAGAAGTGAAATAGCCATGAAATTGATTTAACTTTGTGATGTGAGCAAGTCTAACGCAAAAAAAGAGAGAGAAAATCTAGCAAATAGTAGCGCCCAGTGACTGTGTGTTTGTGCAACCATGACAACAAAGGTGTGCTTATTTTTGCGACTTCAAAGTTGATGTACCATAGCGTCATGGTATGATACATGATTTAGATGACATGTTGTGCACGTGTGCTTTAGTGTACCTGTATGTATGTACATGTGTATCTTGTACTACTACAAGGTTTCCCCTTTACTCATGAAAATTTTAATTAAAGTAAATCTACCATTGAGGCTTTTCTATGACAAGTCATGTGCAAAATTTCTTTTCTAAAACATGACACAACTCACTCTTTGTATAAAAAGTAGCGCACTGCATAAATGAATCAGTCATTCTTCCGGAACTGCTATTTCACTTTATTTTAATCTATCTGTCTATCTATCTCTCTCTCTCTCTGACTCTCTACCTTTCACTTGTCAAATCATTCATCATCACCACCATTGTGTAGTTGATTTCATCTCTAGAAACCATATGCTCGATTTTCTTGATAACAAAAAAATAGTGAAAAGGGGTTGAAAAAAAATCAAAATCCTTTAGACAGCATCTCGCCACCGTAGCAGTCCAATCACGTTCTACTTTTGTTCATTCACGTAAAATCTGTTGAAATATTTTCCCCAATTTTGAACAAGAAAATGTGGTGAGAGAAAGAGAGACAGATATGTACACATAATATAGAGACAATCAACCGTTGGCATATTCTCTATTTACATCATTATCAGAAATATGAGCAGAGAAAAGGGACGAGCATGTTTTTTTCTCCCTTTTCCTTCTATCTCTGGTGGTTTAGTGGTTTTCCTTTCTTTGAAAAAAATCCAGAAAACTAACAAGAAAGCGAGGATTTGTCAGGGGAGGTCAGTAAGCAAATAAACAATAAAAATGTTCTTTTTCAAATCGGTCTAGAGAAAAGGCGAAAGTTAACAGAGAATAAAAAGAGTATTAGCGTAAAAGTAAAAAAATATAACCAGTTCATTTTGTCTCTTCTTCTTCAGACGGACAGAGATATATGTATATATTGCTAGTAGCATTATTTACTAGGAAAAAATGAGTTGCCGTACTAACATTACTAAATAATGTGACCATATGGATAGATGAATGTGGTACATGTCACATAAAAGAAACCAGAGTCACTGACAAGCGCAACTGTGTTCCCTTCCGACGACATAGACACAACGTCTGTTTATTTTTCTCTCCTAATTGCTTGAACAAGCTGTCTCTTTATGGTGGAATTATGTACTTAAAAACAAGCTTGTTATTTTTTTCTCTCTCTCTTTCTGTCCATGTTACATAAATACACACAACCAACTCTCATTGGATTCCCTTACTTTTCTCGTATATTTTTTTCCTTTTCATTTTCTCTCTGTCTTTCTCCGACTTCTAGTTCTCTTTAAAAACAACAATTCTCATAACTGGGATCTTGTTTGGGGTGTACTGGGAAAACAAAGTTTCTTTTTTTAAAAAAATACAGAAATAGCAAACAGAAAAGAGAGAAGAAAGAGAGAGAGAGAGAGAGGAAAAAAAGTTTACGATACAAAAAATGGAATTTACATAATAATATCAAAAGAAGGTACAACAACTCCCATTTTATATGTCACAATCATTTCCTAGCAGTAATGCATGTCGACTATCTATTATTATGCACTTGTACTGTACATAAAAAATGTACATACCTAAAGTTTATCTGCTGTCTCTTCTCTGGCCGAAAGAATTGCCCTTTTTTCTGTCCTTCTCACTCTCTATTCTCTTTTCATAGTAGCTAGCAGAGCACAGAGCACTGGTATAGTTTTAGTGATCAAATATATTTGCAAATAGGTGTATACATGTCTTTTTCCCCTTTTTTATTTCATCTCTATTTTTCCAGCCGTTTCCTTCTGTCCGTTTTTCCATCTCTATTCGCATATGGCCTATTTGCTTGCTCAAGAATAAGTGCCCTGCGAATGAGACTAGACATAAATATTTTCTCTCTTATTCTTCTTACTCCTACCAACCAGACGACTTGGACACGCTGAAAAATTTCATGGTAGTTTGTCCCTTTTTTTCTTCCTTTTTCTGCTGCTGCTGCTCTATTTCTCTCTCTCTCTCTTTCTTACCTTTTTTTCACTCGACGCTCGTTCTTTTTTTTGAGTTACTTTATTTTCCCAAGTACATACGCAAGTGTCGTTGCAGAACATAAGCATCAGTTGGAATGGTTTAAAAACAGTTGGATTTCACTTCGCAAGCACTCATAAAGAAGAAAAGAGGAAAAAAATTTAACAAAAAAGCCGGACGAGAAAAAAGTTATTTTCTTGCTAGCACACATGTATACGGAATTACATACAAAACTTGTGTACACGTTGTCTGCTACCATCTATATTAATATCTTGGGATTGTGAGCGAGCAACTTTTTTGTTTGATGCTGTAGTGTATAGGTTTTTGGGGCATTGATAGAATCATTGAAAAAAAGAGTTGGCTGTGACTCCAATTTTAAAGAATTATAGTTTCTATGTTCGTGAGATTGCCAATTGAGTTGTATTTCATTTGATAAATGATAGTTAACATTTGTTTATAAATGCAAAAGAAATTGGGTAGATTCTAAAATTTTTATTTAATTAATGGAGTTTAAGAACAAATGGAGCTTATCTGAGACTTGGTACATACATACAATCAGGTCAATCACAGTGCCCCATCAAGTGATTATAATTCGTTGGACAATTTCTTGACAAACTAAAGGTCAAAACTGAAAGTTAATCGTAGAATGCAAGAATTGAAAATAAAATATGTCGACAGTATGAATACTGAATACTTGGTCTCAGGACCCAATGACCGAAAAAGTGAAGACCGAAATCATAAAGTCAGAATGTCAAACTACCGAATTTTCTTATTTGTACCAAGGAAGGTATTTTAATATTTTACATGTTCGTGGATTTGAGTTTAAAGGTTGAACGTAGTTTGAGTTAAAATGTCGCAAACGAAATTTTTCACGGTTTAAAATTGGGTCTATAAGAATAGCAACTACTACAGTGCATAGAGTTAATCATCTTATTATGTGATGGTTTTGTTTCTCCGACATAGCTATAGGTATTGAGCATAGAAAAAGTAAATGTTTCCTGCGAATAATCAACTTCATTTGCAAAAGTCTTGAAAAGCAAGTAACAAAAATTACAGCAGCAACTTTTTAATCATCGTGTTTAAACGTTTAAGCAATAGGCAATACCTTTATTTTTGAACCCACAATTTTGGATATTTATGCCCTAGTTCTATCCCACCACCTAGCCGCTGTTCAAAAACTTTTAGTAAAGTTAAGAGTCAAGTATAGATATGCAGGCGAAAATGAGAATCACTCCTCTTCTACTGTCCATACGACTCTACTTTTTTCTAGTTTCGTTTTCTCACACACATTCATTTCTGGGCTACCTAGTAACTACATATTACCTTATGATTACATAATAATAATATATTATACGGTAGTAGCAACAGCAGCAGCAATACAATTCTCTTCAATTTCCTTCTCCTCCATAATATACATTTATATGCCATATGGAAGAAACAAAAAAAGGTAGAATAATATCTTTGACTACTTAAGTAAGCACATGTCCCATAGATTCCCACGTCGTAAATACATACATGCATAATACATTATTACAACTACACAGTTTGTGTCTAGGCATAACCTGACTTTCATCCTTTAAATGAATGCAAGCAAGTTGCCTCCACAACCACCACCACCACCACACGTTTTTTTCCCAAGGAATCTAGAAACATCAGCAGCAGATTCTCTTTAAGTTTTGCTGCCTCTGTGTGTGTGCTACATATATACCACCAGCTAGCACCATCACTTGTTCTTCTTCCAGGTTTTCTTTTCTTCTCGCTATTATTTTCCTGTCTTTCTCTCTTAAGTGTATACTGCTGCTGCTGGTGGTGGTGGTTCCTCTGCTATTGCTACTACCACGTCTTCTTCTCCTTTTCTTGTGTACTACAAACCTCTTTTCGGATCGATATCTTTCAGGAAGGAAGAAAAGAAAGAAAGAAGAAGAAGAAGAATAAAGTTGACTGGGATGTGAAGACCCTGAGTGGTTACACTACTAAATAATATGAAAACGAATTATTATTATTAATATTATATTTTTTGTACATTCATAAAGAGATTTTGTGGATGAGTCTTCTTGTTTGCCGCGTTTTCCTTCCAACAAAACTAAAAACTTGGTGGTGGCGGAAAATATGCATATTATTATTATTCACATGCATACATATAATGATGATGAGAATGTGAAGGAAGACGATATGTCGACCGTGATGAGGAGGATGATAGAAAAATAGTGTTTCGTTCCCGTTACCATTATTATTATTATTGTTGTTGTTGTTGTTGCTGTTTCAAGGCAAAATATGAAAGTGAAAGTATTATAAAGATTATTACACTTATAAGACATGTCTACTCGAAAAAGAAATAAGAAAAAATATACGCCGCCAAGCTGCCTACACGTATTACGGTAATATGTGATGGGAGGAAGACTAAGGATATAGCACTTATCATCAAAGGAAATCATAGCGACAGGAAAAGCTTAACTTAATTGGAACTAACTCAAGTTTTGTTTGCACACTTTTTTTCAAAAAAAATATATATAAAAGAACGACTAGTCAGGAATGGCGGCAGCAGTAGCAGCGGCACAACTGTGCTGTGATGCCACCATCACATGCATTCCTATAAGAACCAATTTGCATATAAATATGCATAAACCTGAAAAGATACAGCCATTATATTGCTACTACACTTCTACAACGACTGCTGCTATACTTTTGCAGTATAGATTGTTACTGTTACACAAGGACACACACTCCTTTCAGCATTATTATTATCATCATCCCAGTAGCAGCGTTTGCTAGTCTTATCTGTCTATATATGTGTATATGTGTGTGTTTGTGTAACAAAAGATAAATTATGGCAAAAGATTGTGAGGAAAGTAAAAGTAAAATAATGTCTGCGTCTTAATGATGTTACAAGCTCATCGTCCATCACGAGCCTTTTTTCTTAAAAAAGATAAAATTTCATTTGGAAATGAGAACAGGAGCCTGATCCCTCCCCCTCTTCATTCATCTGCCAAGAAAGAAAATGTAGCATGCAAGGCAAGACTTTCTCTACAAGAGAGAGAAAAGGTGGTGGTGGTGATGGTGGTAATGGTGGTAGTGGTAGCGGTGGCAGTAATGGTAGCTTGAAGCAAGGATCAGTTTTGCAACATCATCCTCTCAGTCAAATGGGCGTTTTTTTAATGCTCAGAGGAGGATATTAGGGGTAAACTAGGGAAATACGTTTTCAATTGCTAACCATCATAATTTGATCAATCCTTCTTCCATCGTCATCTTGTAGAGAAAAAAACTTTGAGAAACAAGTAAGGTGAAAGCTGTGCCGTTTACTTGGCCTGCATCACCCACCACACACAGAGCATCATCGCTGTAGAAACTGCTGCTGCCTCTGCTCCTATAGCATCGTCTAACTATTCTAATTTCCAGTGAAGCATGATGAGCAGAGAAAATCATCAAAAAAGGGAAGCATATAATTAATCGAGTTACGCTATTAAGAAGATGGCTAACTGTGTGAAATGAAACACTTTTGGTGATTAAAAGTCAAATTAATTAAGTGTACGTAACGCGTTTAGTTGGAAAGTCTTGGAAAGAGGATAAGCAGGTCAAATACGTAGTTCTACTATCAGCGTTGGAACACGATGATAATTTCAGCATATAAGCACACATTACTTCTACTAAAAACAAGCATTAGTAGAACAACATACTGTTTTTTTATTCTTGGGAAAAAATGTTGCATTTTTTATCCCACTTTAAAACTTACTCAATGAAACATAATAATACACATGCATACATAACTAGCAAAGCTCTCAAGTTTACCAGCAAGAGACGGATTTAAAAAGAATTTGCTTCTTAAATAACAGCTGCTAATGCTAAACTGATGATGCCAACAAAAAGAAACGAGAAAGAAAAAACTGCACAGTTCTCTATTTCCTCTTTTTTAAAAATGTAATTCAGTACCATTTTCTATCGGCAATGATGGCAATGATGAAATCCCATTCACATTGTTTATTTACAATGTAGTGAGCACACACACGTAGTTTTTTTCGCTCTCTCTCTCTCTCTCTCACACTTTCGTAAGTGTGTAATAATGATACGTGTGGCAGCAGCAGCAGCAGCGTAAAAAAAATAGACACCAGTGACTTACTTAGTCAGTAGTAGTATATTGTAGCAAGGTAGGCTTGAAGGAAGAAAAAAAAAAGTAATCTTTTATTTTTCAAGTGGGGAAAAACTTTTTTATTTATCCACCTTTTCCATTCACACGCTGGAACCTACCTACATACATACCTGCCTATCAACCTATACACCAACATAATGTACTTGTTCTCTTCTTCTTTTCTTCTTTTTCTTCTTGTTACTCATTTCTCGCTCGCTCTTCTTATTTGTTACTGGCAAAGACGACATCGTAACGTATCCATTTACCCTTTCTGGTATGCCTACAACCCTCCCTCTAGAAGCTGGTTCTTCTTGCGAATGTTATAATCAGCATTTTGCTCCATCGCTGATGATGGCGGTGGCAATAGTTGGGAGTATTTAGTATACGAGGAAACGTCGAAAATGGATCAAGTATACAATATTATATCCACGGATAATAATAATAGTAATAATAATAATGGAAGTAGTCGAAGTTGCACTAGTAGAGTAAGATGATACCAGTGGCATGCTATTGTATAACGAATATTCTCTGCTTTTTGGAACATAAAATAGTCGCTTTAAGCAAAACTTTGCTACTTATGGCACTACAGGGAGCATTGGAAACTACCTAGGAAAATACTCCAAATCGAAAGTAGAAACGCTGCTAGCAGCAGTAGTGGTAGTAGTAGTAGTATACGAGAAGAGAAAGTATTAGTCACAAAGAGAAAAAAAACTCACTCACTCACTCTCAGTCAGCCATGCAATCAGACCGGCTCTGGATAGCCAATCCTCACGTCTTGCTTTTTCTCACCATCACCATCACTGCAATACTTATTATTACTGTTCTGCTACTACTACTGCTACCTTTACTACTACTACTACTATTTCTACTCATTCTACACTGCTTTCAGCTATTTATTTATTTTTCTCTTTTGATGCTTTTTTTCTTCTTTCTTTTTCCTTTTTTTCTACTTCTGCTGCTCTTCTCATTTTCCACTGTGTGTAATATACAAGTGTTTACTGCAAAGGTATGCATGTGCACCTAAACATAAAGCGCGTTTTCTGCTTCAGTTTTTTTTCTGCTGCACAATAGCATCATCATCATCAACATCAAACGTAGGTTAATAGTGTGTCGTGTGTATTACATTGAAAGAAGAGATGTAGCAGTAGTATTAGTAGTAATAGTGGTGGTGGAATGAACCTTACACGTTTCTCCCTTTTATCAAGATGAATGAATGAATGTACATGGCGCGCACTTAGACTTATTATGCACGCTTTCACGTGCTTTCATACTATTATCATTGCCATGCTCATCATTACGAAAAAGATCCTCTTTCTATCGTTTTCCTCTCTCTCTCTTTCTCTCCGTGAAAGTAAAAGAGTTTGTACGGCTGAAAGACTCTTGTTCCTTCTCTCTTTTTTTCTCATTTCAATAGAACGTCTGCAAACAGACACTAACTGCAGAGATGAGAATTGGCGAGACGACGGAAAAGAAGATGAAGAACAAGTTACAGCAAACTATATTACCAAGTAATGAATTACATTACCTGATCCCCCGTATGTATGTTTGTATGTCTATACAGAGAAATATGTGTACATACATACACTGATGCCTTTTAATATACATAACACCTTTGTCTTCTCTTTATATACCGTGTAAAATAATAATAATACCTGTGCCTTTGTACAAATATTATTGAACAATGAGATTAGGTTTGAGGCCAAACTAAACAAAACAACAAACTTTTCCAGCTAGCCACAAAATGCAGTACGACTACTACCACTACTACTACCGCCACCATTACCACCACCACCACCACCACATTCTGCTTATTATTACTTTGTACTGGAAAATCATGGGAGAACATAATAAAATTGCGTTCCACACACACACACAACAAATACATTTGTCTTGTATTGTTATCATTATTAAATTTTCAGTTGGTTTGCTAGAGCAGCAGCACAGCACAGCACATTATTATATTTACTACTACTACCACTACTACTACTGTTGCTGCTGCTGCTATAGGACACGCTCGATGCTATATTGCCACACGAAACGATGGTATACTACGTGGAAAGAATATTGAATAATGCTCTTGCATGCATGCATCCGATGGGATTTGCTCTTTGTAAAGCTTTCATATTATTTATTTCACTTTTCAAAATTTATATATGTACAAGTGTATATTAATTTTTCTACTACTACTTGCAGTAGTATAATCGTAGGTAATAGGAAATGCCAAGTGATTGGATCCTCTTTTCTCTTTCTCTCTCCCTTAGGGTTTTTTGTTCACACAAAAAAATGAAAGTTTTCAAGGAAAAACGAGACTAAGGCGAAGGGGGATGATGATGCTGATGATAAATGATACGCTTCCTTTGTCTTTTCATTTCCCCTTTGTTCAATTTTCAATTCATACAGGAATAATAATGCGGAAAAAAATATATTGTGCCATTTCCTAGAATGATGCTGTAGAGGAAGACAATAATAAAAAGGTTAATAATAATAGTAGTAATAAAAAATGTATATAATCAGCAGTATCACCATTATCACTAAAACCCACCACCACCACCCCAGCTAACAATCGGCCATGTATAAAAATTTCCTGGAAACTAATTTTCTGCTTTTGACACAACACAAAGTAGAAAACAGTTTTTCCCCCTAGAGAGTATACGTTTTGTCTGATTTCTACCCTTCCAAATGAAATGTAAATTATTGAGGTTTTTTTGTAGACTTTCATTTTCCTTGTCAATTTACTCTTTCTCCCTTTACATTACTTTACTTAATTTATGCCTCAGGGAAATATTGCAATCTCCAGCAGTTCTTCCACCTTGTTAACAATTTTTTTTCTTCCTTTTTTTATTTATTACCAGCCATGATTCATTTAACAAGAATGTGTGGAAGACGTGGGAATAATGAAATGATAAAAACTTGTTTCCTCTACTTTTTCTTTCTCTTCTGCGCGCAAACTGTGAACTCTGACTCTAAACAAGTACTACTACTACTACTACTACTCCATGTACTAGTACATTCAAAAGAAGTTTTTCTTCAAAATTTTCAATGTGCTCCGTACTTACATTTCTATTTGCAACTTTTCTTCACACTTGCTCGCATTTACATTTATTTTCGTTTAAAAAAAGTGGGGGAAAAAGTTTCAACAAGCTAGTAGAACCACCATCACCCCACATTATATTATCCCTGCAATATTATATCGTCGTTTTTTTAAAAATGCAGGAGGCAATCATCATCATCATCATCTTACACCGCACATATACATAATACAATAAATTTTAAATGTTTGGAGGAGTTAGGAAATAACGGGAAGAGAAGAAAAAAAGTAGGGTTAAATGGCGGAAAAGTTTGAAAGAAAAGAAGTTGTTAAACAACACTTTACACTTTTTTGAGAAAAAAAGCATGCGAAACATTTAACAAAATAGTGACTGACGATGACTGAGTGAGTGAGTGAAGTGAGCCTTTTCCTTCGTTTTTTAGTTTGGAGGTATTCGTGTGAAGGATTTTGTTTTTTATTGTGTAGACGTGACATTTTTACATGATAAGTTTTTAGGGGGGAAAATAAAAAAATAAAACTTTTTCAAAAAGTTAACCTTAGAGCTGTTGTTAAATCGACGAGTGAAAAGTTTATACAAATTTTTTTGCAGTCTTGTCAGGAGAATTGAGCGCAGCTGATGATTCTTCAAAAAGAACGGATAGGAAAAAAATTTGGGTTAACTTTTTCTCTTGAGAAAAAGTCACCCGGCTTTATTTTTTGTTCTTTAAAAGGGAATTTTTTTAGTTATTGGGAAAACGTCAAGTGTAATTTTTTATGGGAGAATAACTGCTGGCAAGGAAAAATGAAAATGCACTTTATTTAATGTATTTTTTTCTCTTTCATTGTTTTATTTACAGAATCTGAAAAATCAAATTATGACAACAAATCTATGGGTGGAACAGTTTTGGGTTGACTACAAGCTAACATGGGACCCTACAGAGTACGGAGGTGTGAAAAGTCTCCACGTGCCTTCGGATCATATTTGGCGACCAGACATTGTACTTTATAACAAGTAAGTGAAAACGTACTAGTAGCAGAGGTAGAAAACGTAAATAATTAATTAATAGTAGTAGTAGCAATAATAATAATATGCATACTCATAATATATGTATGTATATATGATGCCTTCTTGCTTCTTTTTTCACCTTTACAAATAAAGCATGCACACTCATTTCATTGCGTTGTTTGTTGTTATCACACTTACTCCTCTCCTCCCCCACAATTTTTCTCCTTTTGAGAGAACCGATCAATACTTGTTTCATAGAATTTCCATTGTATTTTCTCAAAGTCCATGTGGAACCTCCCACGTTTTTTTCTTTTGCTTTTCCTTTCCGTGACATATAAATAACATGTTGCCTTTTTTATGCGTGTACCGTGCGTTTATGTGTGTAAGAGTGTGTGTATGTGCGTGAGTTTGTTTGTAGTTGACATTGGTAATGTTAAATTGCTAGCCGTAAATAAGCGTGAATACACGAATCTATTAAAGGTATATAAGGCTTATTTTTTGAGGAATAGTTTTTCTATACTTTTACAAAACTTACGATTTATACAAGCATGTGTTTAGCCAGAATAAGGCACCGCGCCATTCATCAGCTAAAAATTAAATTATTTCTTTTCTCACTGTCACTCAAAAAATATTTGAAATTTAAATTACTCTTCTCTCCTCTCCATTTTATATAATATTTCAAATTCAATATCTACTACAGTTTAGTGTAAAGTCCCCGGTTTACTTTATTTTCAATCTGTAATAGAAAAAGTCGACTGCGAGTTTGCAATGCAACAATCAGAATTTTTCAGAATTTTGGCCATCAAGTGTCGGTGTGCATGCTTGCATGTATATGTATGTGTGCTTTATGTTTAGCATACCTGCCACAAAGTCACTTACACTCTCGGCCAACTTTGTTGTTGTCAGTCGAAAATTTACCTTTTGCGTACGTACACACTCGCTGCCAGTGGAAAGAAAAACTTTTTTGTTATTACATGTTATGAATGGCACTCTTCTTCTCCTCCTTGTGTTTTAGTTCACGTGTGTGTGGTGGTGGTAGTGAAAGTGTAAGCATGTTGGAGGTGTTAGCGCCGCCAATAATATATTTCATTTTTTTTTCTCCTACTACATATTAATATGCATCAACTTCAGCAACAAAGTATGGAGTTTGGAATGGAAAGAAAAGGGAAAAAAGTAAAGTCTCGCTTCTACCAAAACTCCCTTCTCCTTTCCTATCCACCGACTATTTATACGTATCATGTACACATATACCTACTCTACCCACATAAATTCAGGATAAAGCAAATTTATTTTATTATTCAGGTATATGTATATATTTAATATTTATGTAGATACACAAGTTACGAGCATACTTATAGATCATAAAGTAAAATGAGAGAATCGAGAGCAGTTGGTGCGTGTTGAGATGTAATAGTGTGGAAAGAGAGGCATTCAGGTCGTTGACCAAAGTACTCCACATGACAGAAAACTAGAGAGAGAGAGAGAGAGAGAAAGAAAAAACCTTTACTCATTCTCTTTCTCTCTCTCTCTCCATTTCTATTTCGCACACACACATACACACTGCACTCTCTCCCTTTATTCTTCTATCTTATAGTTTCCACGAAGGAAAGAGAAAACAAAATCTATTTCTGAATAAATATCGTGCAAAACGAGCTGGTACTCGTGTGTGTGTGTGGTGGTGGTGGGTTCCACCATGAACTTGGCATAAAAAATGTAAAAAAAAGTAAGTAAAGTTGTGGGAGTGAGTGTGTGTGTGTGTTTCCATGTTGGTTTGGATTATGTGTGTGTGTATTTATGAAAGCTTGTATTATCATGTCCGGCTTTTTTCCCTTTCATGTTTACATTCCAACCTTTTGCTCTACTGTAATACAACAACAGCAGCACAGCGTTTTATTTACCTACACTAGTGAATGCAGAAGCTGTGACAAATAATTGAAATGATACTTGTACTTTTACCAGCACTACTGCTTCTTGTACACAAGAGCAAAAATGACACAAAAAAGGAAAGCGGATTGAAAAAATGGGATGAAGAAAGTAAATAGAAAAGAAAAATAAAATGTATGTTATTTCGAATCCAATGTCATCATTTTGTGTAAACTTTTTTTGATGAAATTAGGCATGTCTGTTATGTAAGTAAACACTCGAGTTACTACTTTAGATAGACTCTACTACTAACTTGTCAAAAGTTTTTTTTAAATGTACGTATGTCTGGTTGGAGTAGCATGTAATGTGTGACCCAGCAGAGAAAAATACAGAAAAAGGCAAAAGTTACATAAGTTCACAACTGTTATTCTCCACGAAATCGAAAATGTTGAGAAGATGGTGTTTTCTCAACGGTGTCGTTGCTACAGTGGTGGTGGTGGTGGTGTATGGATGTGGTAGTAGCGGTAATGGAAAGTGAGTAGAAGTTGAGTTGAGTCTGGTTTGGTTGTACGGGTTTTTATGGCGTGTCACGCAAAGTAATCTTCTAATTAAAGAACGTCATGTAGTCAGTCATGTCCTCTGACTTTCACCACTACCGCCACCGTTAACCACCGTCTTTGTAACACTCCAAGCTTCTCGTTTTTTTATTTGCAACTTACTATAAAATTTTATCAATAATTTACCGATTTCACTCACACGCCAGAGTTTAGCGTGTTTTTCGCTGTCTTGGACAGAATGGTCTACCAGAAAGTAAAGTATATGTGGTGACAAGGCGACCAAATTGGGGGAATGAGAAGCGTAAAATTACTTTTGAGTTTTATGTGCGTCATAATATGCATGTACTTGTCAGTAGCGTATGGTACACAGCACGCTAATAAATAAGTAAACCAAGTTGGTGCATTATTAAATATGAGAATAAATAAGTATCTAGTTTATACAAGTAAACGACAAATCAACTTAAAAGTTTATGGAACGGCTTTTTATGAGTGCATGCCATACTGGCTTTTTAAAAGCTAATAGACAACAGTATAGCTTTTGTGACCATTATTTGCCATCCAATTTTCGATTTTAGTTTTAGTTAGCATGCATGTTGCAGTTTTGTCTGGGTGTTTCATATGCCGAAAGGTCACTTTAAGCACACACTCTGTAATTACAATGTTTTTACTTCTAAGCTATGCGATTCTTGTCGTCCTGTTACGAATCGACTTACTAGACTATATATCTAGCCGCTTTCACTCGTCAGAATATTTAATGATGATGATAAATGATACGGTCAACTGCTCTGTCAGTTCTCATTTCGTGAAACAAAATGGATAAAAAAAGATTATTGGAAAATACAGTTTCCATTAAAGCTTGTTTTGATACGACAAAACGAAATTAATGATTGACGTTGTTGATGATGGCACAGCATTTTGTTCATGAAACTGAACAGACATGCATGCACAGGGTTGTTAGTGAAAGTCCTTGGGAAAATTACAAAAACAGCTATTGCAACATTGCATATATCTCTGCATGCTCATTTGATATGCGCCAGGTGATAATAGTAATGCCAAAATACTAAAATATTTATACATAAATGGCTGTGTTTAGTTTTAATCATCATTATTTTTGCTTATTTATTTATTAATTGTAAGTTATACCATGAAAATTTAATTGGACAAGTCATCGTCATAAATTAATCACACAATGTCTCCTCTTTATTATTATTATTATTTCAGTGCGGATGGAAACTTTGAAGTGACGCTCGCCACAAAAGCAACATTGTATCACAGTGGAATGGTGGAGTGGAAACCGCCTGCAATTTACAAATCTTCTTGTGAAATCGATGTGGAATACTTTCCCTTTGATGAGCAGACTTGCGTGATGAAGTTTGGCTCGTGGACATACGACGGTTTTCAGGTATATACAACATCATCTACTAAACCGGAACAAGAGAGACTTTGAAGAGGAAAAAAAGTAAATGTGTTACAGCTGCAGTCTCAATTTACCAACTCGACCACCTCTAGGAAAACAGAGACTCGTTAAAATTTCACGAGTAATGTTTAAATGACCTAGTAATTAATCAGCTTTCCTTCAGTTAAACCACTGCGACTACTGCTGCTGCTGGTAAAACATTGACCGAAAACACTCTTGTCAGCCGTGTTATTTATATCCAAATAACAGAATACGAAATGAACGAGGCTAATTACTATGATCAATCCTTTAAATTAAATGATAGACCGCACTTGTACGCCCGTGTAAATTTGAAGTGTACTTTTCACATTGAGCGAAACGAGAGAACGTTATCTATCTATCTATGCATGCAGAGAGAAAGACAGAGGTTGCTTGATTTTAAGAATAAACATTTTGGGAAATTCAACTCAGGGCTTTTTTACCACGGTTTCATTGAGTTAACAGTTAGGTACATACATCTTTGCTTAACTTTTTCATTTTATCATCATCACACCGAAATCCCATTTTGCTTGTCTGCACTCTGCACAAGAGAACATGAGGAATGACAAGATTTTATAGGATATGCCTACATTCCATAATGTAATAATGCGATTTACACAAGTTGCAAATATGACGTGAAAGATCATGCATGACAAACCAAATCAACAAAGAGTGGAAATGTGAGTTTTTATATTATGCAGAACCCTGTCTTGTCATGTCATATTTATGTGTCAGGTGAAGCAGCAGTGGCAGTAGAGTAAGAGCGGAAAAGGGGGACGATTCGCTTTATGAAAGTGTCGTGACATTACAACTTTTAGACAGCTGGAATTTCCAATTTCCTCAACCTGTCCAGCCACATTTCTACCTACCGTTTCACCTCACGATAGCAACAGCAGCAGCTTCAGGACAGACTTAAATGACAATAAATGTAATTTTCGAGCAGCAGCAGTAACGTATGCGTATTCCATGTAGAACATATACCTAACTTTCCAATTTCATAAAAGGATGTGAAAATGGTCACTGCTGAGTGAACACAATCATTTGCATAATGTTAGCAGGTGGCTTATTTGCTCGCTTCCATCACTACTTTATCTGCTCGATGTGATCCTTAATGAAAAGTTTAATGCACCCGTTGGGTACATGTGTCTTTGTTCACATAAACGTGTCAACTAGCTTTAACCTGACTGACTGAATGAATTTCCATGTAAATTGAGCAGCAGCAGCACTAGCAGCAGCGACATTTTCACGACAAAACGATGAGATTGTAGTTGTTCACCTACACGTAGGTATATACATTCAACAACACACGTTAGCGTGGGTTTCCCCTAAAAGTGATATTATAATATTGGCGAGGGAAAAAAACGTTGGCGACAATGTCGAGTTGGTTTGGTAGATAGATAGATAGATGCAGTTGTACGCGACGACGAGCAGATTTGTTTCAGTGCTGTACAACAAGAAAGATGTATAATCCCAGTGTGGTTTTTACTTAAGCAGCACAACCAGCTACTTTACTGCTACTACCACTCGGAATTCATCACCATTAACATTTTGAACTAAAATAAATACATGGCTGGAAAATGCATGTATAAAACATACGTGTTTTTTTGTCTCCAGGTCAGCTTGTCAATATCTATTCTCCTGTCACTTACTGTGTTCTTCTTGCTGCTAGCAGAAATCATTCCCCCGACTAGTCTTGTTGTGCCCCTGCTGGGGAAGTTTGTACTTTTCACCATGATTCTAGACACTGTGAGGTAAGAAAATCAATCGTACAAAGTTTGTGCAAATAAATGTAGAGAAGCATGCATATTGCGCAAGTAAAGTTGTCGAGTTGCCGTTCTGTGTAAATATTTGCTTTTCTCGAAAAAGCAGAGAAAAGTAGAAATTATATGAGAAATATTTTGACGTTGAGTATTATTATTTTTTCTTTGAAATCTCAGTATATGCGTTACGGTGGTGGTTCTCAACGTCCATTTTAGAACACCTCAGACTCACACCATGGCACCATGGGTACGACGAGTTTTCCTGCACATTCTGCCACGGCTTTTGGTGATGCGAAGACCGCAATACTATTTGGAAAGGTGAGTCTAATGTGTATTGAAAGCAATGTACTGGTAGATTTGTCTAATTTTCTCAGGCTGCTGTAACTAATGTCATCATATATTACGTAAATAAGAAAAAGCCGTAATAATGATGTTGACAGGATGGCGGGAAAATCCTCTCAGGGGATTTCTGGAAGCGGGCGAATGCTCATCAGAACCTGTAATGGTTTGGAACTAAGACCGACTTTATCAATCAATGATTCGCTTCATTTGCGAGATATTAGAGAAGCACTAGGGATTCAAGAAATGATGAGGCCCAGAACGAATCATGAATATTCTCCGAGGTAGTATATAATAATTAGCTGTCTCTCAGCAAACAGTTTGTGTGCAGCTCTTCTAATGTTATCTGCTTCTTTCTCCAGTCACGATGTGGATCACTCAATGGGTCTCAATGGCAACTGCAAGATTCATGGAATGCCACCACCCCCACCTCCGCCCCATGTTCCATCTTCTCGAGCTTCTCAACACCCACTGCTCAGATCTTCAGAACTTCCAGAAAATGATATCGAAGTGGAAGGGGATGTTGGCGAAAGTGGTGCCACAAGCTCTCATCATCACTGCTGGTCAACTTGCCCAGAAGTGTCGAAAGCTGTAGAAGGTGTACGCTTCATTGCAGAGCATACCAGGCGAGAAGAGGAATCTATAAGGGTATGTCGCTCCTTCATTACAACAGTCTAACAAACAAAAACCCTTATTTATGTACTACTACTGATCATTTGCTCATTACTAAAGGTCTACTTACAAATTCTTTTGGCAGGTAAAAGAAGATTGGAAGTACGTAGCGATGGTGCTCGACCGTTTGTTTTTGTGGATATTTACGCTCGCTGTACTAGTAGGCACCGCAGGAATTATTTTACAAGCGCCAACACTCTACGATGACCGTGTACCAATCGACGTGAGGCTTTCAGAAATTGCATCGGCCACAGCGAAACCAGGGCAAGGGGTTACACCTACCTGAGATTAGGAATTCGCCAAGGCAAATTTAATGATAAGTAATATATATATTCATACAATCTAGACCTAAGTCTACTTCATAATTATGTCGATGATGCTATACATGAATATATCTATTACCACTACTACCACTAAAACTACTACTAATCTTATATTAATTACTATTAGCAAAAAACTTCTATACATACATATTACCTATATACTCTCCTGTATGCACTATATTCTCATTGTATACGTTTTACATGAGCACCTTCCTCACGGAAAATTCTACTCACCACAACAACCACACAAAGTCAATAATAATCTATCAAATGACGATACACCTCGCCATTATAATTATAATAATAATCATTATATTATGTATTGTAATATCTATAATAATATTATTACTGTATGACACCACATCTATAGAAGCTACAAAAAATATTATCCTATTGTTTGTACCTATCACCTATAAAAAACATTTATACTATATATTAATTTCACACAGATATTTAAAAACTGCTAGATATAGCTGTTATAGGATTTATGAAAGAAAAATGTTTGTCTCTAACATACATATATATACGAGCATGATGATAATATGGCCTTGCCTTGGTTGTTCTTGTACATGTCCTTATTTATTTTACATTAATTCCCTCTCCACCATTGCCCAGATCAGAACTAACAATGTAATAAATAATATTTAAAATTTAAGGATTTACTACTACTACTACTCATGGCCATCAAGAAAACGGAACAAGCACACATTTTTATACTATGTAAAGAACATATTATTATTATTATAATTATATACATACCGTGTACCTATATATGTACGTACACGCCACATAGTGTAAAAAAATATTTGAAATACAAAAAAAAAACTGAAATAGATTTACGGAAAATACAACTACTTTAGGGTACTATAAACTAGAACACTCTTTAGGCTGCTACCAGTAATATTTAAGCATGAAAAATAATTTTTTTGTGAAAAAAAAGAAAGATTTTCAAAAGTATCTCTATATATTATAAAAGCCTAAGCAAAACGTACATGTATAGAAGTGAAACAACTAGAAGTGAAAAACAAACAGGGAATTTAAAAAAATTAATATTAATGTAGGTATGTAATAATTAATATATGTGTAAAATATTGCTATTTTTCTGTTCTTCCTTAACAACATCATTACCCATGCTCTATTATATGGTTTTCTCTGTAAGTATACCCAAATTACTTTTATGGTTTTATAAGTGAAAACAACAATCTTTGCAATATTATTACAGCGTGGTTCTGTTGCTAGGGAAATCCGCTGTTTAGGCAGATTACAGACTTGCACCTACCTATATGCAAACGACCGTTGTTAGCAATATTTTTTCGTACTTGTATACCTATTCCACATTTAATTCTTAGGTTTTAGGTTGCATTTCGACTTGGTAGTTTATTTAGCCCGTTGAACATTTATTTTCTGTTTAAAAGATAATGGTAAATTATGTCATAGTGTGCCAAGCAGAAATACGATGTTGAAAGACGCACAAAAAATGGGGGCAGAGAGTAACAAACAATTCAGCATTATTTAGATAGAATGCAATATTGTGGCAAAATTGTGGAGACAAATATTGATATGATTAATAGTCGTCGAAACATGATAAGTCCGTTTTTCCCATGGGTTTTTTTATCTCTTCATTCCTTTAGAAACTTGTATTGAGTGCTTCCCAAAATAGTAAAATTAACCCAGTAAGCAAAGCAAATATGTAATTTTATTTTTGATTTTCTTGTTTTCCAAACTAGTCCTTTCACACAAAATAAAATCAAGAGCTTTCGAACTGCAAGGTGGAAGAAAATTAAATTATGAACACGGCAATGAAAGAAAAAAAAATAGTAAAAGGCGAATCATTTTTTTAAAGCAATTAAATTGTTAGTTGTTTGCTACCCTATCATCTGAGCTGAGCACACACCAGTTATCCAGTACGTCCCTTTTAATTGTAATCGTAATAAAAAATAAATATAAATATATTATACTAGAGACTATGGATAATAGAAGTAGATTATAAAAAAGAATCATCATTTACACAACACTTGCACAAAGAAACAATCGTCTCAGTCTAACAACTAGTAATAAATGTCAATAAAAAAAAACACGAATTTTCCCATCAAAAACCGTTAACACGTTCACCTAAAACAATGAACAGCCCAAATGTCAAACAAAAGTTAAGCTAGCGTTTACATTCTTATTGTCATATTCCGTAGTCTATTTTACGCGCTTTTCTATTTAAATTGATCATGTGTAACACTAAAACAACGAATCATTGTTGCTGTGTTTATATGGGTACGTTGTTATGATGATGGTCCTCATGGTCAAAAAAGATAAGACTCGGCACTACTGGTTTGTTTCTTCTGAAAAGAAAACAACTCTTTCAACGTTTACAACATTTGTATTTTAAATTTTCGCGCCGCCGATTTTGAACATTTTTGCTGAGCAATTTTTTCGGATAAATTTGCATACACACACAATAACAGCAAGTACTACTATTACTACTACAACTACCATCATCGTCGTCAAGTGAACAATATACTCAAAAGTATCATAATAACTAAATATTATGATGTATTATTATTATTATTATTATTGTCATTAGTTTTAAGCTATTATAGTGACTAGTAAAGTAAATATATTATGTAATAATAACAACAATAATAACTACTTGAACTTGATTTATTTTATACGAATTTGTAACGTTATATAGGAACTAGTGCAACAATGTCATGTTAGCGGGATGATATAAATATGAATCTTCACTTGTATCGTAACTTGTGTAACCGTAAAATACAAAATATAACATACTCTGTCTCTCTATCTCTCTGCTTGTCTCTGCATACTCAAAACAAATATTTGTTGTTAATACATTATTACTATTGTTATTGTTATTAGCATTATTATTATTATTGATACTATTATTATTCTTAAAAACTAAATTTGTGCTATATAAATTATGGTGCGTGTAGGATTACGGTTATGTAAATGTTAGGTAGAACTTGTAAAGGAGTTTTACATTCTTCACAGTCTTGCGGATAATGAGTTTTGTATTCTCCAAAAAAAATATATAATATTTACTTATTATGTGAAAGAATGAATGGGTAAAAAAATGTAATAAAAATAATAATAACTCAATTTCGTTGTCCGTTTGGTTGTAATAGTAATTAATATATTTAAACTATTTATTATGTGTAAATACATCAACCCTGACTGAGATGCTTGAAAGTAAACTGAACATAGTGAGATGTGATTTTGTGTTTTAATGTTGTAAAGAAAACTAGACTAGTAGTACAATTTTATAATAGATAGATAGATAAACTAATTATTAATATTGTTATTATTACTATTATTATTAATATTATTGCAACAGGTAGTGGATATTCGACTTCATAATACACATACATGCCCACGCTCAGAGATGAAATGAAGGAATGGAATGATGGTGTAAAAGAAGGTGACTAAGTTCGGATTGAACTATTACTAATTGTTGTTAAGCATGGTGTCAAGTGAAATAATAAGTACAGCAACTTTTCTAAAAAAAATGTGTATAGAACGTTTAATTACTTTTCCAATGTTTATTTGTCTTTCTATGAAATTATATATTTATATTAAAGTCCTCTCTGCAATCAATCGTTTCGCAATCGATATTTGGAGTGCCCTATGTAAGAGAAAAGAAAAATGAGAAATTGACATTGAAGAATATACCACACGCTTATCCAAAACCGATATATGAACCCGCAATAAAAGAATTATAAAGATTTTATGTGTATTGTTATGAAAACTACCAAAAAATAAAATAAATGTCTACACAGTGAGTCCCATATTATGAAATACGGAGATGGCTTGAAGAACTTTTATTTATTTTCATATGATGAGTACTAGTTAGTGATTACATTGAAAAAAATGCATAATAATGCATGTAAGTAAACGGGCCACGAATAAAGCCGAAATTTTGTTTGCGCCCCAGCATGAAATGTTATTGCGTTGTTCAGTACATAAAACATTTTTTGACACCTTGAAGCTATTTTGGGAGTTTAATCTAAATGAATGCACAAGTAAAAAACATTTCCAGACCCTCAAACTGCATTGCCAACAAAAGACTGTATGCACCTATTGTACCATTATTAAAAGGACCGGCCTGTTTTCCTACTGATTTTGCTGTGCATCCATATCCGTTGAATGCAGTGATTTCTGTTAGCGCAAAAGTGTACTGCGAGCAGTACTTTGTAAGATTTGGCAAAGATGGCGCAAAAATCAAGAGAAAGTTTGGTGTTTTCACCGCATCAGACTTTCTCCAATTGGCTGTAATATATTTTGTCGTATTTTATATTACTTTTACTTTTAATTAAGCTCATTTGTCAGCTTTGTTGCCTGCCCGCTGGCTACTTTGATGCTGGCCAGGTATGTGGAAACAACAGGAAGTGTTGTTGAGCCGTGAAGTATTAGCACTGATATTAATTTGCTGAAAGATTGTGGACTTAGCAAAGCAAGCCTAGAGGTATGTTTGGGGTTTTGCAAACCTTGGTAAAAATAAATAGGCAGCTGTATTTCATACATGCATCCATATTTGCCAATATTAATTTCAACAAAGTCTGCTTTTCTGACGAGAAAACGTCATAAGTGAAATTAAGAACTTCAACTCCGTTCAACAACTATAATGAAACTCCATATGTTATGAAGATTAGATAATTACAAGATTCTCCGTTAAAAAGGCCCCGACTCAGCAAAAGGTGCCTATGACACCTTAACTTGACCCTCAAGAAGCTTTGCTAATTACGAGATTCTCCGTTGAAAAGCACCCGACTCAATATAGGGTGCCTATGGCACCTTAACTTGACCCTTAAGAAGCTTTGCTCCTTACGAGATTCTCTGTTGAAAAGCACCCGACTCAATAAAGGGTGCCTATGGCACCTTAATTTGACCTTTAAGAAGCTTTGCTAATTACGAAAATCTTCGTTGAAGAGCATGCGACTCAATAAAGATTGCCTATGGCACGTTAACTTGACCCTTAAGAAGCTTTGCTAATTACGAGAATCTCCTTTGAAAAGCATGCGACTCAATAAAGGGTGCCTATGGCACTCTTCAT